>OMNZ01008421.1:285-13482 GCA_900303255.1 Lesueurigobius sanzi | reverse complement strand
ACAGTTCAAATACAAATATTGATTTAAAATGAATAATGAAAACATTTTTTTTACAACTAGGCCGTCTCTTAGATATTTAAAATTAAATTACATGATTTGTTATGTTTTGTTTGTTAAATAAAACAATTTTTCAAACAATCTCTAATGCTTGCCACATTCTGAAATAACAACAATGGGCCTCATTCACGAAACAAACTTACGCACAAACTTGTTCTTAAGGCCGACTTAAGAACATTTTGGGCATTCACAAAATGTGTTCTTAGCTGAAAGAGCTCTTCTGGAAGAACAAATCCTAAGAACAGTCAAGAGGACTCTTACGCACAAAAAAAAAAATCATCTCTCTTTAAGAACAGTTTTGTCTTCTTAAGAACGCTTCGTGAATCAGACTTAAGAAAATGTTCTTAAGTACAACTTAGGAGAAACTTAAGAAAAACTTAAGAAAATATTCATGAATGAGGCCCAATACTTTTTGTGTTTCTCAGCCTGAATCTCTCCATCATCATTCACCATCATTTCTAAACGTCCAAAGACTGCCATCTCCTGGAAGACATGTCATAATGTCAGTTTTACAAATGAAGAGTTCATTTGCAAAAACAGATATCTCCGTTTTCAATTTGTTGCTAAATAGTTTCAGATTTTCATCACTGTGCTTTAAATGGGACTCCAGGAAAACTAAAGTTGAATAACTTTCATCAGTAACAAGTGACTTCACATTTCTGATTCACTAAAATTCATGTGGTCATTAACATCACTGCAACACAAAGAGAAAAGTTCAAGCTTACGTTTATTTGTGTCAGTGGCACTTATCTGTTTTTGCAAATGAACTCTTCAAATGTATTCATATTATTAGGCAAATACATTCATAACGCTAAATGTTCTAAATCCAAACCCCTCTTCCAAATATTACAAACTAATAGAATATTATATTAAAGTTGTTTAACAAGAAAAAAAATCTATAACAATTTGTGACATTCAATAAAACTCTGATTGCTGTTGCCATGATGAAATGTTGATTTTGATTGCCATGCAGTTGATGTCACATGTTGCTTTATTACTAATTCATAAATGAATGTCTGATTTTTTTAGTCAAAAATTTCTCCATTAAAACAGCATCTTTTTCACACTTCTCTTGATGATCAATAAATGCATGATTCATGCATCTGGCAGTAAGAATATAAAAGCAATTTTCAAAAGCACAAGACCACTCACCTGTTTTTTGTTTCATATTTGACAAAAGTTTTTCATCTACTCATTTATTTTATATATTTTTAATGTGTTGTGTGTTGTCATTTTTCGTCATCTTTCTTTCCTGGTTTTGTAAATATTGTTTTAAGACGTACAGCTTTTGCCAAATTGATATATTTATTGTTTGTAAACATTTGGGGCTTAGCTGGAGGGCTAATGCTAGATCCCTATTTTCTTAGTAGCTGTTGTCATAGTAACAATAAACAAATGTCTAATTGTTGTTGGAAATATCAGCTGAAACACTTATTTTATCGTCTCAAATGCCATTCCTCTTGTTCTTGCAGCTTAAGCCACAACAGGACGACATTTTTTAGTTGTAGTTTTACATACAATCGCTAGTTTTAGTTTAATCTTATTTCTCTTGCTCACTTCCTGCCTCCAGTTGATGATGTAAGCAGCGAATCTCAAGAATTTATTTTATGAAAGCTGAAATGTAAAGAAATTTTGGTATGATCGATACACTTGGTTGAACACAATAATGTGCCTAAGATTACAATTTGTATTACATTTTGTGTTTTTATGAAAGATAAAAAAAAAAAAAAAAAAGGTTCATATAGTAATTATTGAATCATTTGTGATTATTTTTGTAGATTGAATGTGAATTATTGGGTAGAACGTAGATGAATGCCTTCTGATTGTTGTCGTTTTGAATAGTATATACTTTTTGTTGCGATTATTTAATTTGGGGGAAAAAAGTATTTCTTTCCTGTTACATCATGACCTTCACATGCCCATCGCGTGCACGTGCCTTTTGCTGCGCACGTCCATAACTACACGAATAATCTCCTTCGCCTCACTCAATCTTTCCAAAACAATCGCGTACGTTTCTATTTAACGACATACGCGCACTACAATTACACTTTATGACAAAAAAACTACGAGGAAAATTAAATTTGTGTTGATTATTTGACACAGGCGCGCCTCGGCCCGCCCTCTCCGGGGTCCTTGAGCGGTGCATGGTGCAACATGTGTTGGATAATTCGAGAAGCGCAGTTCCTTCACATCTGCACCGACCTAAAGACACAAGCTGTTCTCCCCGGCCCAAACTGCAACTCTACCGCGACCGCACGCTCCGCTTTAAGCCCACGTTTTGACGGTGTTGTGCCGTACGACCGCTGTCCAGCCTCCACGCGTTTGCTGCCCATTTTGTGACTTTTTTGGGGGGATAATCTGTCGCCTGTCAAAATGTTGAGCGCAGCCAGGAACATGTCAAGGACTCTCCCCACGGTCACCTCCGTCAGAAGCGTGTCCTCTCTCATCAAGAAGGTCTGTGTTCTCATTTATAGACATCCGACTTGATTCGATAGTTTTACAAAAGCGGGATCGTCTATTTTCGTCAGTTTACCGGTTAGCTTAGCATGCTACGTGTTAGCCAAGGCCAGTTACATGATTGTCACCATTGCTTAATAACTAGCTTGTGACTTGAGTGCTTATGTCCAAAAAAAATGATGAAATTGAATAAGTGTGATGAGTGTTTTGTAGGGTATAATGGGCAACAGTCGAAACAATATTTGGGATAGATATACAACTTCAGCCAAGAGTTATCTATGGGTACGGTAGGCCTTGCTATTTTAATCTCTTCTCGCTGCCCTTATGGAAACATATTGTCAATCAATCTATTGGTGTCATTAGCGAGTGAAGACTTGTTTTCGTGTCTTCAAAGTCTATCATAACCAGGTAAAGTAAAGTAAATTAGAATTTGTTATTGTCTGTCTGTGGCGTTTTTACGAATGGAGGTCGTCTTGTTGCCTTTGGGAGACGGGTTCAGGAAGATTTGGGATGAAATAGTGGTCGTCAGTGACCTTCAGTCAGTGTCCCCGCCCCCCTCGTGCTGCACATGGGACAGGTTACAAATGAATAGCTAACTAGATAAAACGATGGAGAGTAATTCTATTAATTCATTAAATTACACTGAATTTAAACAATCCAATTCAGTAGTTTCAGACCACTGACTTAAGCGCTACTTTTATCTCTGTCAACAACAGACAGGATATTACACGTATTCATTATCATTTCAAAGCTGGGCTGGATAATGTGACCTTTCATCTTCGTCTGGCTCAAGAGGGAAAATGCTCTCCCCTCAGTATCTTATAGCACAAAAAATGCCCATTGTCCGACTCCCCTCCGAACTCCAAAAGCTGCTTTTACTGGCAAACCTGACAATTGAGCTTGACATTTTGATGATTGCAGTTTAGACCGTTTCCCCAGCCTTATTATAAAAAAAATAATTGCAGTCAGAATTCATCTGAAACACTAATGTGGTTGTCTTTCTCTGTGGACAAGGTAACGCTTTGCCTAGTCTTATGACGATTCAGCCAGTTTTTACTTCTATATTTATTTAGTGAATGTCATGAAACTTTTTGTTACACTGCAACAAAGCAAATGGATAAGAGGCTTTTTAATAATTGTGCTCCTTGGGATATCTCGGTATGAGGTCATTTGACTACCTGATTATACTGTATACTCTACTAGGTTATTCCATCAATATTTCCTTCTCCGATTGAATGAGTATAACCATTATAAAACCAGGATTCATCGGGCTCATGTTGTTAAAGAGTCTTTAGTCAAGATGCGATACCTATGTCGATATGAAGGTCACAGTTTCAATTCCAATCATTATTAATGTACTGAACAAGAAATCCAAGGTTTCCATTTTTGCCAAATATTTGACAGTGTCAGCTTTAATGAAACAAAATACATTGTAGGGCTTAGTTTTTATAAGTCTTTGAAAACGCTGTATTAAAATGCTCCATTCATATTGATCATATTTGTGCATTGAATTGAAGATTCTGAAGTTGAATATAATATTGAGAATGTTTGCAGCCCTAGTGTCCAGACCTCAACTTCATTGAGAATAGGATGTTCTGGAGAAGGCTTTGCTCATTGATTTGTCATTCTCATCATTAATAAATGATCTTGGTGGGGAAAAAATCCCCAAAATAAATAATGAAAGCTAAAAGCAATCCAACAAAATATAATTGTGTGATTTATATTAGAGTTTTTGTATCATGCTGATCATATTGTGTTGCAGGCATGTTGGAACGGCTTCCACCCAGATGTTGCCAGAGTCCTGTCCAGAAGAGACTACGCGTGAGTGTATTCATTCATGTATTACATCAGCTGCTGCTTTTTGTCAGTATGTGTGGCCCTTGTAACAGTTGGTTTTAAAGTGTACAGAAGTCATAACAAAATCTATGGTAAAGTAAAAAAAATTCACCAAAGAATTTGGTGATTTCTGGGCACCGGTACCTAAAGAACCAAGCCTATGCTGTGCATTTTCATGGGGTGGGTGATATTAACAAACATTGGGCCTCATTCATGAATATTTTCTTGAGAAAAAGTTCTTAAGTACAACTTGGGAGAAACTTAAGAAAAACTTAAGTCTGACTTACAAAGCGTTCTTAAGAAGACCAAACTGTTCTTAAAGAGAGATGATTTTTTTGTGCGTAAGAGTCCTCCTGACTGTTCTTAGCTGAAAGAGCTCTTCTGGAAGAACAAATTTTGTGAATGCCCAAAATGTTCTTTAGTCGGCCTTAAGAACAAATTTGTTCGCAAGTTTGTTTCGTGAATGAAGCCCATTAATACCTCGATATTTCGGGCGACTTTCTCGTTTACGATGATCAGGGGATATTTTTGCAAACATCAAAAATATGTAAAAATATGCTGGTAAATGTATTTAATTAGATCGTGTCATCAAAAAGATAATTGTCTTGAATAAACTGAGAAAGGGCAGAATAAAAGTTAAAATTAAAAATTATATATTTTTTTTTGAGAGATTACACATTAACTTTATATATAATTTGTATGTTGTAACAGCGTTTTTTTAAGCTTTTTGTTAATTTCTTGACTTCGATGTACTTGATATCGCAAATTTGAGCGTCTTCCAAACAGGCAAAGATTCTTCAGTCTTCATCTCCACTTCAACTGTAGTTGAAGTGTAGGACGTTTCGCTCTTTATCCATAAAGCTTCATCAGCAAATGAACAACAAACTTTTTTTTATTATCTCGTAGATGATATATTGCCCACCTCTAGTTATTCATTACCTGTTATTTTCTGTTCTGAAATGTGCCTCTTGTATTAGTTTAGCAGTTCATATTTTAGTCCCACTTTGCTATTATTACTCTGGAACATATTTATAACGTGCACAGTCACAGTGAATTGAATAAAATTGCATCTTTAACAATGATGTTCTGTCCTTCTTCATGGATAATTGGATATTTTTCTAAAGTTGAGCATCTCTAAATCCAACCCCTTTTGCTTGCTGCTCTACTAAAAACGCAAAGTTCCATCTATTCTAATGTCTATGTACACTAGATACATTTAGATTCATTTTAGCTATGGGGCTGGACTGTTTATTCTATGACTTCTCTCCTTGTTTAGTTTCTAATTATCCTAATAAACCTGACGTTTGTGCGTGCAGGTCCGAGGCCATCAGAGGGGCAGTCATCGGCATTGACCTGGGCACCACCAACTCCTGCGTGGCCGTGATGGAGGGCAAACAGGCCAAGGTCAGTAAACAACGGGCACTAGTGTCTGTGTAGACTCTCATTCTTCAAGGCAGGTTTGATGATCATTCTTGTATCACAGATTTGTTTTACTAAGTTTTCCCCTGTGTGTATGCAGGTGCTGGAGAACGCGGAGGGCGCCCGGACCACTCCGTCCGTGGTGGCTTTCACAGCAGACGGAGAGCGCCTGGTGGGGATGCCCGCTAAACGCCAGGCCGTCACCAACCCCCAGAACACGCTGTACGCCACCAAGAGGCTGATCGGGCGGAGATACGACGACGCTGAAGTGCAGAAGGACCTGTGAGTGAAGCTGACCGTATTTTTAAAATGGACCATGAGATAAAGTGTTAAACGTCATCCAATTCTCTTTTCTAAGACTTCATACTTCATCGTGTTTGAAGGGGCTGGACACATTTTTAAAATCATAGTTCAGTGAAAACCATTTTATCCTCATCGTCAGACTTTTTCTTAGCAACTCCAGTCGCTGAGAATCATCCTCCGGGTCGGACATCCGGGGATTTACACTCCCCTCGTTACTAAGGTGCAGGGGGCAAGCATCATGCAGTAACTCGTAGGAAAGCATGGGTGGTTGCCCCTTTATGAAACATGGCATCTGGGGTTGCTAAGAAAAACGCGTCACTTACTGTACATGTCAGTCCGACCATGAGGATGAAGGGGAAACTAATGAGAGAGTACCAGCAACTTCACTCTAATCGTCAATCGTGGAAATGATTTCGGCAAATGCCCTCAAACTGCACTCAACCCGAGACCAAACCACCTCAAACCGTTGTTAGGTCAAACTGATTGAATTTACCAGCAAATATGCCATATTTTAGTCTTTTCACATCTTTTGGCTCTGTCACATCAAACGAAATCTGTTCTTTTTCTTCTAAAGCATCCGCTAGAAGTTAAGAATGAGGTTAATGGAACAGGACATGTTCAGGATTATTTAGGCGAGGATTCGGCGTAGTTGGAATCAAGTAATAGTATCAAGTAGATGGCCTAGATCAGTTTCCCAACCAGAGGTATGGGGACCCCTGGGGGTATGCAAGAGCTTAGCAGGTGGTACTTGGAAGAATTTCAGCTTCAAAAATACAATTCAGTCTTGTCAATTTTTTATATTATATAGAAAGAAAAGCTATTTAAAAACATTGAACTGTAAAGAATGAGAGTTTGAGAGTATTGCACATCTTTTAACTGATAAGGACTTACTAATGATCACCAGTTATTTAAATCCTACTGCATTAGAGGCACAAAAGTCTAATCCTTTTAATTGAGGAGTCGGGTCCAGCTCCCAACTTGTGTGCTCTGGATCGTGATAAAACAATCTCAAAAAAAGACAGATCGTCAGCCCTAGAGATTGTAAGACAGTCTAATCGTCATATCACCCACCCCTATACCATAACGTCACCGTTTGTGGTGTAACATTAGGTAATTGTCAGTATATTGTTGTATTGCCCATGAGTCAACATAATGTATATTAAATTGTATTAATACTCTCTTTCTGGATGTGCCAAACAGGAAGAATGTGCCGTATAAAATCGTGCGTGCGTCGAACGGAGACGCCTGGGTAGAAGCTCACGGGAAGATGTACTCGCCCAGTCAGGGCGGAGCCTTCGTGCTCATGAAGATGAAGGAGACCGCAGGTACGTAGAAGCTTAGATTTTTATTCGTGTAAGCTCTTGTTTTCACTCTGACTTTATATGTATTAAGTTGTAATGTATTTCGTCTGTCCAGAGAGTTACCTGGGAACCAGTGTGAAGAACGCTGTTGTCACTGTGCCCGCCTACTTCAACGACTCCCAGAGACAGGTATGAGTTTTAAATGGTTTGTAATTGATCTCACAATGCTGTTGAAGTGATTTTGTTCTAAAGTCCCTCTGCTGGTCTCATGTTGACCAATGAGACAAGCTCTCCGGTGAACTGGGACCGAGGAGGGGCTTTCCTGTCCAATCAGAAAGGGAGGGCAGGGTTGTCATTTTTTGAAATCTCTCTCTCCTCATTTTACAAACTTACATACTATTACCTTGAGTGAAGTCACATGTGTCATCCATAACCTCGAATTGATGCTAAGACGAAAGAGAAACCAGCCTGAAAACGAATAGTTAAATATTTTGCCCTTGTGAATTACGTGTTTTTTTTTTGTTTTGTTTTTTAATCATAAATCATTAAAGGGACTCTACGGAAGTTAAAATTTAAAAAATTATATATTTTCCACCCCCTACATGCTCCAGCAATGTCCCGCGCTGTACTGTGAGCCCACACCTATCCCACTCAATTGCCGCTATAAGCCTGCACTGTCACTCTAAAGTTGCGTGTTCGGGCCGAGGCAGCAGTCATTCACCAGCTTAACATGGAGACTGCAGTTACGCGGACGGCCAGAGGTGGCAGTCACGAGTATGAAAATGGACAATGACTTGGCACAATTTGATGAAGAGGGAGAGAGAAAAAAAACAGATTGCTTAAGATTTGTTGAAATGGTTTAGTAAATATCACAATTATTACAATATTACAGAGAGTGCCCTTTTTCCTCATGGTGTAGTTCTAGTCTTTAAAAATACTTTTAAATAATGCTTGTAACTCTTTATTTCAGGCGACCAAAGATGCAGGTCAGATCGCTGGTTTGAACGTCCTCCGTGTCATCAATGAGCCGACCGCTGCTGCCCTGGCCTATGGGCTGGACAAGACCCAGGACAAGATGTGAGTGCACCCAAAAGAGGGGAAAAAAAACAAATCTGTGCTGTCAAACTGAGGATATCCGTCTGTTGTAGCATCGCTGTGTACGATCTGGGCGGCGGGACGTTTGATATCTCCGTCCTGGAGATCCAGAAGGGGGTGTTCGAGGTGAAGTCCACCAATGGAGACACCTTCCTGGGAGGAGAGGACTTCGACCAGCACCTGCTCAGATACATCGTCAAGGAGTTCAAGAGAGAGGTACGCGCACACTACACTCTCTCTGCAAATGTCTATTCAACACCGTGAGTAGACTTCAGAGATAAAGAGGAGAGACGGCAGGGGAAAACATTGCATGGGAATTTACTTTTTATTATAATCAGTGGTTATTTCTCAAGATTTTTGTCTACTTTTGTCCCTAAACATCTTAGTTTAAAACGAGATCAAACTTGGACTGGACTTTACCAGGAAATGACTACAACATGTTCAGTATCCACATGGCGTGTGTAAAGCAGAACAAGACACTCTGATCTGGTCATTTCCTTTCTGGGAGAAGCCAGTGGTAAGACATCATAGATTTACTCGCCTCTTCAAAATTCTCCAAATTTCTCCTGTTTAGTACAGGGTTTCTGTGGGGCATTAAAAGTCATTAAATTAATTGTGTCAAAAATAAGGCCTTAAATGTCATTAAAATGCATTAAATAGAAATCAAACTGGCATTAAGTCAGAAGTTCTTGGGAAATAATGACATTGCTCAATTAATATTACTGCAAAAGTTCGACAAAAATACGAAACATTTGGTCTAGACTTTATTAACCATTATTGGCTGAAATTGCGCACTATTTCTGTTGAGAAGCTCTTCATTATAACAAATTTTACATTGACCATGGAAATTAATATTAAATCCCTACAAATTTCTGGAATTTGTGGCATTAAAATTGTAGTATTTGGGGATTAAAACGGCTTTAAAAAGCATTAATTTGGACTTGCTGCTACCTGTATAAACCCTGTAGTAGCTCCTACAGACGCCAAACTTTCCGGTCTTGTACCCCAAAAAACAAATGTATTCACTACAAACTAGTTATTCAATAGCTGAACAAGATATCCAAAATCCTCTCTGGAAAAAAATCCTTACAAGAAATAAATCTCTAGCAATTATGTAGGTTTTGTTGAGGCAATTCTGGCCATATTTTTTATATGAAAACGTATATTGAAGGAAAACGTTTAATACTTTTTTTTTTCAAGTTTCAAATTCCTATCACTGAATTGATTTTAAAAGAAACAAAAAAATCCCCTATTCACCTGCTGTGACTCGCCTTAGGAGCTTTTGAGAAGGTTTATTTAGATATGAAGAACTGGAATGTCAAACGTCACTATTTGACAAAACCAGAAGCTGAAAACCGACCTTGGAGTGTAATCTTCTTCTTTTACTGGCTTTTTCTGAGCGACATCTGAACTTAGACCGTAGACATTTCCAGACTGAATGAGTTTATCCTCAATGTACTGACATGAACCTGTGCTCGCTCAGACTGGAGTGGATCTGTTGAAGGACAACATGGCGCTGCAGAGGGTCAGAGAGGCTGCGGAGAAGGCCAAGTGTGAGCTGTCCTCAGCTCTGCAGGTGAGGGGTTTTCTCAAGATTTTTCTTTACGTGGTTGGAGGATGGTTTGACCATTTACCTAGTATCTGATGTGTAGTGGTTTATGTTTTGTTTTTCTTTGATTGGTCACTCCACCTGTCGTTAGTGCGGTCACGGCTGGTAGCAGGACATGCCTTTAGCCATCCTGGATAGTGAGGGGAAAAAAGTTTTTTCCAAATGTTGCTAGACGCTTGATGGACTGGTCAGTTAAATTACCCATAATTTTTGTTAGTATATAGTAGAAGCCTGTTGATGGTTATGCATCAAAAGCGTGGTGTAAATCTTAAATTGTTTTACACTAGTCTTCTTGAGACATAAACTCGCTGTGGAATGTTGCAGCACTTGCAGTAGGGACAATAATATATTATTTGGCAATATATTGTCACACATTTTTGTCGCAGTATCAAGTGTTTTGATATATGCATTGTCTAGGATACAATGGACAGGGAGGCCTGACTTCCCTTGTGCAGGCTAAAGGAAACTCATTTATGCTAGCCCTTGAGCAGTGTTGTAGAACCACTTTTCTATTAAATATATGGCAAAAATGAAACTAACGAGAGGGAAAAAAATCAGCAGAAGTACAAAAAGTATTTCCACTTCTTTACTGTGGCCCGATTCAGGTAATCAGAATCATTGCAGCCCGCACTGGCATGGGTACTCTTATGTGCATGTGTGTACATGAATAATGGAGGCGACCTTGGGAGTAAGTAACCTACCAGTGTGATGCTCGCATTGGTGTCCCCTGATGGTGCACGGCTGGATGTCTGCAATATTACAGGACTAGGACACCAGTGTCAGTCAAACAGACTGTTCTGGAGCCTGCTGCAGCTGGACGACTGCAGGGCCAGTCCATGAGTGTGCTCCCTCCTAGGACACTGCAGGACGGGCTAGTTCAGGACCAAACCAGGCAAAAGATTCTTTCAAGGAAGCTTTATTCATTCCCATCTCTTTACAGCAGGGGTCTCCAACCTTTTTTATGCCGTAAGCTACTTTTTATGTAACAAAAATAGCAGTGAGCTCCTTATGCTTCAAATAATCAGGTATAACTACGCAACTTAAAGGCTTTATTCCAGGTATTTTTTCCCCATATGTGAGGAAAGATAAAAAATGAGTTTGGACACCAAATAATTGAATTTATTCATTGCCTCTTTCATTGTTTGTAATATAAGACAAAACAGGTGTAGTGTTAAAGAACAACTAAACACCAAGCAAACTTTTTTTTGCTGATAATACTATTACACACCCATTTAGACAGTTTATCTACATGTTCCAGTTAATATTTTGACATTTTAGTGCAACCTTGCTCAAAAGTGTCATTTATGCCTAAAACCGAGTGGCTAACGCCCTCTAGAGGTTAAACTCGTAATGTGTATCTATTCCATTTGAATTTTGCCATTAGCTGAGGAGGTAGAAGTTGTGCTGTCGGTAGAAGTCTCGTCATCAGCTCTGCCACGCCTCATCATCCTCTCTAACGCTGTGGTATCACTGTGGCTCCTCCCCCGTAGACAGCTGGAGTTGGTTTACCGAGCACGCCTCTTTCACGGCAGAGTTCAAATGTTTGGTGTGGGTGGAGTAAGGCTCTGGCACGCCCGTTTAGGCCCTCTTTAAGGACAAGTTCAGCTCATTCAAAACAGAAGATAAGGCTTGATAAGCGCTGTGATTGGTCTGGTAGCGTTCTCACCAGAGTTCTCCCAGACTGTCTTCCAATGCATCTCATACGTGGAGTCCGTCCGGATTGTCAGGCTAAGCTTCAGGGGCTTGGAAGTATCTTCTCCGGGTGGGGAAAAATGCAGAGGCTTGTCTGCAAATAAGTGGCTCTTCTCTTAAGTTCAATCATATGTAATTATGAAGCAGTTTGAATTGTCATGTGTAAGAATTGTGTACAAATAAACGCCTTCCCTAGAGAGAGAGAGAGAGGGGGGTATAGGCCTCATTTTTGTCCCAATTTAGCACTGGTTTGGACCTACTTTGATCCAGAATTAGACCTGATTTGGTCCTTGTTTTAACCCTGGTGTAGACCTGGTTTAGACAAGACTGGGTTAGAGTTGATTTAGTCCTGGAATAAACCTGGTTTAGACCTGGATCAGTTCTGGTTTATTCTTAGATTAGACCATATTTAGTTCTTGATTAGTCCTGATTTAGCCCTGGATAAAGCTTAGTTTAGTCCTGGTTTAATCCTGGTTTAGACCTACTTTTAGTCCCGTTTTGGACCTGCTTCAATCCAGCATTCGATCTGGTCTTGTCCTAGTTATAGTCCTGTTTTTTTAGTTTTTAATCGTGTAGAATTGTTTAACTTGCAGAAAAAGGATAATCTGTGGTGATGTGCCAATTCAACAAGAAGTTTGTGGGCCACCAAAAATTGGTCTGAGGGCCGCATTTGGGTCTTGAGTTTGACTCCCAGCTCAGACATTTCTTACAGAGCTTACCCTAAAAGACTGCACTAGCTCCAGGACCAACACAAATAATTTAAAGCCACACTCCTGAACATTCCACCTCACATGATACACATTGGCCATGCTGTTTCTGCTATATTTATCAAATCATTTGAAAGAGGACGTGGGACAAATCAGACACGTTTGGCTTCATGTCGTCAAACGGAACGGAAATAAAATGGAATAAAAATTGAAACCTCTCCAAATCTTTGACAATACCTGCATGTGGCCCAATTACACGACCGTACTGTCTGTAAAAAAAGACACAAGAACAGTGGCACCTCCATCAAAAATACATGCGTGCTGAAACATTCATGTGCGCTGTAAGATTCATCAGGCGAAAATAAGGCGTGCAGAAAGAGAGATGATGAGGCAGGCAAGAATTGCAGAGGTGCAATTACCAAAGCTTTTGTGGAAGAAAAAAAAAAAGGTCGAGTCAAAGCTGTGAGTCTTAGGTCTTATAGGTTGCGTTCATGTTGTAGAATTCAGTTGGAGCTGGTGCCAATTAGGGATGTCAGTGTGTCACGATTCTGAATTTTGGAAATCAGGATTATTAAGAGATAAAATATTATGATTTTACGATTATTCATGATTACCGGAATTAACCTCTTAAGCCCTAACGTCCCCATTTTCGGGGACATGCCACTTTTAGAGACAATCCTTGTTTATTTTAGTGTGTTTTAAAAAAAATGTGTTCACAAAA
>OMNZ01008419.1:6222-18454 GCA_900303255.1 Lesueurigobius sanzi | reverse complement strand
AGATGTGTCCTGGTGCCATGGTAAGACGAGGAATGCAGCAATAAAGAATAATTAATAAGTAGTGCTAGGGGTGAGATCAGACGAGCTGGAGTGAAAATAGGGAAACTTGAAGCATGGACGCTGGGGGAAGCGAATGCCCGAAAATGCCCAAAAAATGGGAAAATTCATTCAAACGTGAGTGGCAGTAGCCTAAAAGCTCTACAAATAAATTTGCCTTGCCTTGCCTTGAAGCACAAAGCTGTGGGAAGAAAGCGCTAGAAGATGGGGAAGAAATCATTCAAACATGCCTAGTGATAGCCTGAAATTAGCGGTGGGATCTGGCAACCGGAGCGCAGTAGGTGGGATCTGGCAACCTGGCGATAGGTGGCAGGAGAGAGAGGCAGAGCCGAAGTCCGCAGCAAGGAGCGAAGGAAAGTGTTGCATGCGGGCGGCAGAAGAGAGGAATATGGCGAAGCAGTGCGAGATTAAAGAGAATGCGAGTGAGAGCGACCCTGGAGAGGAAGGAGCAGGTGCGGGAAGAGCCTTTGGGACGTGAGCGCTGCTCTGCTGGAAGCGCGGGAAGCACGTGGATTACGCGCCAAACGAAGCGAGGACCGGCGAGTACCAGGCTGGGCGCGGCCCCGAGCGGGGCTGAGCGCGGGACTAGCGTGACTGCGGACTGAAGGAGAAACGTGGAACGGACTCACCGGGAGAGCCGAGGGTGGCGGCCGGTACGATAGAGCCAATCGATGATGGCTGAGACCCTGTGGAGAGCTCACTCATGTGGACCCAGTGGGAACGACGAAGCACTGAGATGAGACGAAATTATCCTGAATCAGGATGTGAGGTGAGTCGCGCGGACTGTCTAGTTGAACGATGGCAGTAGTGTTTCGCGTTATGTTGTTCCATTAGACCGCATCTGACGTGACCAGTCTGTCGACAGTTCAAGCGAACAGAATGGAGGGGTTTGGCTGGTTATAAAAGGGTGATTAGAGGTGTGGCTGGTCTGAGGGAGTGGCTTGAAGAAGGGAGGTTGAGACCTGGTCCGCTCCTGAACCTCAGTTAACAAATATTAACTCCATATGGTTTCATGTTGTATACACTGTAAAACTCCTGCATTACACATGGCAATCTCGAGTCACCCCCTGGAGCTTTGTATGTGTTCAGTAAAGCTTTGTAACATAGAAAAGTGGGAGATGTGTTGATAATAAAATTTGGGGTGAAAATGACCATGAAAAGCTGGCTCGAAAGAATAAATACTTTTGTTTTGAATTCTTGATTACTATTGGTAATTTTACCCCACTTGAGACCCATCGGCTCGGGCTAGTTGTGGGGGCCTTTCGGGTGCGCTACAAAAACGTGGGGGTTACTGTAGCGTTTCACCAACCTGCAGCGCCAAATGATTGGTTTGTTTATGTGCAAGAAGTGTAATTTGCAAAAATGGATTGTCTATGTGTCTTTTTTGATTTGTTGATTAGAAAGTGTGGGTGCAGTCAAATAGCAGATGATATTGATAGTTTAAAAATAGTCCACGGCAATGGTGGGTTAATAGTTTAGTCTTTGTGCAGATTTGAGACTTTGGTTATGACAGTGGACCACATCGAAAGTAGCTCACGAGCAGCAGAGGGGAAAAAACATCTCTCCACTGGATTCTCAACAGCAATACAGTGCTTGAATCGAGATTTTGTGGGGACATACTGTATATCCACATTAGGTTTTTGCTAAAAGTTAGGCTTAATAGACCATAAATAAGGAATAATAAATATCACAGAACACAAAAGAACTATCCCAACAGTATTTTATCCAATTTGTAAAACAAATACTGTAAATATAATGTGAATGATGTGCGGCCCATTTTTGGAGGCCCCCCTGAAATGCACTTTGGGAACCACTGTCCTTTAATTTGGATAAACTATTACACAATAATGAAGAAAAAAAACATTTTGCACATTGTATTATTTTTACTGAATTACTTCTTACATGTGCAAATTACTGTAACATTAATTTAAGAGTAGAATTAACAAGACGCTGACTCTTTACATCGAACCCAGAATTGTGACTAATTAGTTTATTATTGTCTACATCAGATTAGGACTGGCCTTGAAGTGTACAGGGGCTTCACCACCAGCGGCCTGCTCACAGTGACTTGGGGCAGGAATGTGGCAGCGTTTAGGACAATAAAAAGGAAGTGCACGCAGACCCCAGGATAAATGTGCCCATTCACTCACGGCCTCACGGGAGTAATTCAGAAGCCCCCAGAGTGCGGGCATTTGGGCTCTAAAGGCGTAAACAACAGCGTGCTGAATTCCCCTATTTTTTACTTTACGCATGTTGGGTAAAAAGTGGTTAGTGTGAGGAAATACTACTGCAATATCGGGATGAATGTGTTTCATAGGAACTTCGGTGATAAGGTGTTTATTCACATTTTTTGCAAACTTACACTAAAACAAAAAATGCATGGAGCTTAGTTGTATAAGCTTTATTTCACTCATGGTTATTGGTTGTGTGAAGCCATTTAGTGTCAAAAAACCTTTTTGTTTACACTTGTCAACTAGAAACTAGCCACATGTCCCTGATCAAAAGTTTACATATTGTGCATCTTGAAACAAGGTTTTTTTTTTTTTAGAGAGTCAAATTTTTTCAGAGAGTCCTGTATTTCAGCTGAAGTGAGTTTTTCGTTGCTCCTGAACAATTTTCCTGGCAGTTGTTGAAGGTCATGTAAACGTTAGATCAGGGACATTTGAGTAGTTTCTGTTTCATTATGATTTCAAAAGAGTAAACTCAGTTCTTTGACAATAAATGGCTTCGCACAACCACTAACCATGAGGGGAGAAAAGATTTTTGTGTTATCATTCATATTCTATGAAAAATGGCCAAAAGATTGAAAGGGTATGTAAACATGAGCACAGTATATGAGTATATGCAAAAGTTCTGTTTTGGACATATCTTTGTAAATTTAGTTCCATTTAAGCCTTCTTTTAATCCTGATTTTATTTTTTGACATAATTAGCTCAAAAACATGTAAGTACAATTTTAATTGAATAGAACAAACCAGGTTGAAACATTATGGTTTAGTCAAATATTGCAATAATAGCGTTATCACAAAAGTGCACATCTGTATCGCACATCGCAAGGTTTTTTCAATATTGCAAAGGCCTATTTTTCTAAATATCTGTTAAGTATTTCTATAGAAATTAATTAGCAATAGTCGTTATTTTGTTTTTGTAATTATAAGTAAAATTTAGTTCACAATCTTCACTTTAACACGCCCAAGGACACAACTGAGAGAAGACTGAAGAAAAAATTAAAAACTAACAATAACATCACATGCATTCAGTGTGTACAAGGTCCCCCCTTTTGGCCTAGAAGGCATTACGCACGTAGATGAGATCTTTGCAGAAAACATGAAATTACTTATATTTGCAGACCATATAAACAGCAAATTTTATGAATGTAGTAATGAATGTGTTGCTATTGTATTGATCATTTCTTCAAGGCGTGAAAAGGTTTAGATATTATCTGTTTTACATGTGCGCTCAAATTAAGGATTACATCATTTCCAATAAAGGCAAGACACTGAAGTGAACTTGAAACTGCTGTAGATTACTGACCAAATATGAGACAAAATGTATTGCCACTACAGCTGTGCTCAATATGTTGCATCTGCAATATATCGTTACGGAGCACTTGACAATACTCGTATCATATCGAGGCACCTGTATTGTGATACGCAAATTATAAAAGAAAATGAATTAAATCTGCTAGTTTTACCCCATGGTTTATTCATAACGCATCACAACACGCTCTCTAAACTAGGGCTGGGTATTGGGTAACTTCATGATACGATATGTATCGCGATTAGAGGTGGGTGATATTAACAAAAATGAATATTTGGATATTTAGTGGGACTCGATAACGATACAAACCATCAAAAACATGTAAAAATGTGCTGGTAAATGTATTCATTTAGATCACTGTCATAAAATGATAATTATCTTGAATAAGCTGCAGAAAAAAGAACATTATTAGACTTTTTGTTTGAGATTATGCATCAAATATATGTACATTTAATTTTTTAGTAACAGTTTTTGAAGATTTATTGTTCATTTCTTGACTTTTAAGATATACTGTAAAGATATATTGTAAATTTACATATCTTCCAAACAACAGTTTCGATATTATCTTGTAGACGATATATCTTCCACCTCTAATCCCGATACAGGGTCCACGATACGATACGTATCACGATACGAGTGTATCCAGGTACAGCGTCCATAATACAACACATATTACATAGAAACAGATTGAAAAGGATCTTATGAGTGTAATAAATATATGTTTTAATCATGTGAGTTAAACCTTGCAAGTTAAACCTGCTATTGCAGTAGTTGTTTATGTATTTTGATACATTCTGAATTAGCCAAGGTGTCAAACAAACATATTGAATTCATTTTATTCTATTATTATCGTTATCACGATACAAGTGTCTTGATACTATACAGTATACACGTATTGTCAAGTACTCCGCACCATATATTGCGATACGATATATTAAGCACAGCCCTACTGACTACTGCAATTGAAGGTTTCATATTTCTCATAATAAAAACTACAATTTTTTCTACCTACTGTATGTATCGCACCATGGACCCTGTATCAGGATATGTATTGTATCGTGAAGTTGTTGGCAATACCCAGCCCTAGTGGAGATGTTGTCACAATAATGTGGGAAAAAATGCATTTGGAGAAACTGGCCTTCTCATACAAAATATTGACACATGAATATGAACATTAGGGGAGGTTTTTCCAGGTCGAAGTTTATATGTTCAGAGAAAAATGGCCCAAACCTCAACAAAAAAAAACATAACTATGCCAGCAGAACACTTCGGTCAGAAATGGTTCTCAGAAACCACTTAACGCTATCAGCTCATTAAACACATGAGGAACTGCATACTGTTGCTCTGCTCCTGAAATAAAATACCCAGTGTGTCATAAATGCACTAACCTTTTGTCCCTAATGAGTCATGGGTGAAGATGCATCACTCTCTGACAGTAAAGCCGGCAGCAGATTGGATTTCCTACGAGCAGGAACAAATACATCATTAAGATTGGCCCGCAGTTATTCTCGGACCTTCAGATTATGGGATGAGTAGACATCTCTATGTTTGTCGGCTACTGCATGTGTAGCCTTCATCATCCTGACAGAGAGCCACAGCACAGCGATGAGGACAGGTGCTGTTTATAACATGTGTGTGACTCTACTATTGTAAACTGTAAAGCTGAAGTTTGCATCTATACTTAGCCTAGATACTCGCATGGCTAAAAGCGTCACTATTAAACATACACGGGTACGGGATAGACATGACAGAGCATAGGGACAATTTAGGAAAAAGATAATAATGACTTACATGAATTACATTTACTATTTGTGTTTTAAAATCAAGATTCATCTGAGAGAAATTACAAGAATAAAACAGGGATACAAGTAGAGTGGGAAGATAAAGAGGTCTGATAATGAATGCACTGTAAAAATATTGCCGTATATCAGATTTCTGTATCAGTATTTCTCAAACTAAAGCACAAACACAGACCTTCAACAGGCCAATATTATTTCACTACATTAGGTGTGACTCAGTCATAGCCTCTGTCCCAGTCGTGATTGGTTAAAGCTAATTGATAACTAATGCAATGAATGAATTCTCCAGGTTAGGGGTTTTCAACTGGTTCTGCCCCAGGAACCACCATTTAGACAAAGACTAAGTCGTGTGTGCAATTTTTTGTATAAAAGAGGGCTATATACTTTATTTTACAATGCTTTGTGTTCTCAAATGTTTAAAATAACAAAAGTAGAAAAAGATATATCAACTTGATATACATGAATATTCAATATGCGGCGGCCCTTGTGTATTTTTAGTAGTTAAACTGGATAGCAACTCATGGACCACCACCAGTACTGCCACGGACCACCAGGGGGCCACGGACCACTGGTTGAAAGCCCCTGCTCCAGGTTAAGAGCTTTTAAATGGCATGCTGCATGTCCATTTTCACTGAAATTAAGTTGGTGAAAGTATGTTGGATATTTGGGATCGATGGAGTTACAACTTCCAAGTATGGCTGCATGATGTTGAAAAACTTACGACTGTGCAATCTTGTGATACCGATGTTATTGTGATATTTTACAAAACCATTTCAACACGTTCTGTTCAATGCAATTAAAACACAACCTTTCATAACAGTTGGGACCAAAACAGGCTAAAATGGAACTTAAATATTACTAATTACTTACTCATAACTAAAACTGCAACTTTTGCAGATTTATGAGCTCCATGATTTTTTTGTTTGCCAAAAATGTGTCAGATGGAAGACTAGTGATTTTGCGATACATGCTAATTTGGATTGCGCATCACCAAATAAAGCGTGACGATATTTTTGCATGTACTGTGCAGCCCTAGTTACGAGCTTTGAAACAAAATAAGTCCCACATGGGGGCAGATAAACGTAAGTGCTCCTTTATGATTATGAATGACAGTATAATACCCACAAATGCAGCCTTTGTGGTTTGTTCATTGCAAAAATGAAAAGTGAGATTTCCCCTGGATACATCTAGCAGCTCTGTATGAGTCAGAAAGACCTTTGGACAGAAAAGACAAAGCAGTACAGGCTTGTCATCTCAAGCACAGCAGTACATCCATTTCCTTTTTGCTGAGTTCTGCACAGTCCTCTACAGGTGCAGGGCGGAACCAAACATTTTAATACAAAGGCAATACAAATCCACCTTCTGTTCAGTGCTATTGTAGCCACAGCTGCCCAGAGGTGGACTGACAAAAGCCATGCCACTCACACACTACATTCACATAATAGTGGGTACAGTGTGTTGCCTAAGGACTCAATGACAGCATGCACCAGGACCAGGACGAATTTGACTTGATTAAAGCTGCGTGGTTAGTGGTGGCGTGAAGCCATTTATTGTCAAAAAACCTGTTTGTTTACGCTTTTCAACTAGAAACTAGCCAAATGTCCCCAATCAAAAGTTTACATCTTGAAACAAACAAACATTTTTTCAGAGAGTCCAATGTTGTCAGAGAGTCCTGTATTTCAACTGAAGTGAGTTTTTCTTTGCTGCTGAACAATTTTCCTGGCAGTTGTTGAAGGTCATATAAACGTTAGATCAGGGACATTTGAGTTTCATTATGATTTCAAAAGAGAAAACTCAGCTCTTTGGCAATAAATGGTTTCGCACAACCACTAACCATGAGTGGGGAAAAAAATGTGTCTGTTATCATTCATATTCTATGAAAAATGGCCAAAAGATTAAAAGGGCATGTCGACTTTTGAGCACAATTGTAAATAGACTGGACCAAACAAGCAGATTTTGACAAACACTGATGTAAAACTGAAAGAAAATGGCTTCGAAAATTCACCAAAACCTGCAGTTGAGTGTATTTTGGACCATAAAATACTATTATCACTATGGCTGCAACTAACAGACTCAGCAATGACTTTTTCGATTAGTATACTAGTATAGAGAATACTCTTTTGAGAATTTTTTTTTTAATTATTTGGCTGTGGGACAGTGCATGTTAATGAACGCACAGGACACGCCGCTCCTCTGGGTTGCAGGCATGGGATAATTTCCACTAGTTGTCCCACACTCACCCTCATGAAAACTCTCATTGTATCCTGGCCTATTGTACATGTTTTTAGTGGTAGGGAAGGCCGGAGCACCCGGAGGAAACCTACACAGACACGGGAAGAACATGCTACTCCACACAGAAAGGCCGAACCAGGGACCTTCTAGCTGTGAAGCATTCAAAAGGCTGCTGGTCTAAACATGTGCTATTGATACATAGAATTCACTTTTGAAAAACTAAAGAGAAGAACTTATAGGTCATTGCTCAACTTGAACCATATCTTTTAATGAGCACAAAACAACTTGACACAAAGCAACTACAAAGAGAAAAGCTCCATCCAATCTTTCTGATCCACTTCCAGACATTTTGCTCTATCAGCATACGTTCAGGACTGGCTGTACTGAGACAACTAATCTATTTCAGATGGAAAAATCGACAAGGTTCAGCGCAGGAACATCTGGACTCACAATCCTTCGCTGTCACTGGGCTACAGCTGCAGACCAAAGCTGAGATTTTTCACTCTCGCTCAAATATCTGACCACATGCTTATTGGAGAGCCTGATATGGCTTTGTGTTGCCTCTTTGCACAATGCTAGTTTGGATTTTGCTGGGAGGCAGTCAAAATATACAGGCGCCATTGTGCCTCCCTGTCCCTACACCTATGTATAGACCACAATGTCCAGCTGGTGTAAATAAGCTATTTCTGTGTCACAACATTTCACAATTAACTACAGTTGGAGTTAAATATAGATCACAGAGTAGCACTAAAGGGGCATATCAGTTTCATGTAGAAGAGAATATCTTTTGCAACCATCGGCTTATACAACAGGTACTAAACAGATATACTTACAGAGTACAGATGAAGACTGAAGAATTTCTACAACAGGTACTATAGGTACTATAGGTTTAACTGGTTTAACGGCTAATATCTCTATATATATTCCTGAATAAAGACACATGAAGCAAAAACTAACACACCATCTGTGTAGGTTCTCAGTCTTACAGGAGTTGTCCATCGTAGGCCAAGATTCTTCAGTCTTCACTACAGAATACAGATGAAGACGAAAAACTAACAAATTCAATGTCTTCTCTTTCAGTGAGCTAATGTCACATTATTTTCTCATATAAGGTGCTCTAAGGTGGTGTCAATATTCAAAAACATGAGCATGACTTTGACCAGCTGAATATTTATTAGATATAATATTACAAAACAAAACAATGTAATCCAATCACTATCAAATATTGATCAGGTAGATTAGTGGACTTTCTATTTTGAGCTTTCCTTCAAAAACTCTCCCTCTCCCATAGAGCGTATTGGCGCCTGCCTCCAACTTATCAGATGGAAGTGAGAGTCTAAATGAGTATGTATTTCTATGGCAGTCAACTTCATGCTCAGACAAAGCTGTACAGTACATGCCGCCGAAACATATACCATACCATACCAACTTTATTTATAAAGCACTTTAAAAACTGTACAGTTGGCCAAAGTGCCGTACACACATGTAAATATAAACATATATTCTAATTAAAGCCACTATACCTGTTTTTTTCCCCAAGTAATGACATGAAATTTGTTTTGCCCTCCTAGTATATTGTACATAGGGATGGTCCGATGTGAAAGTCTTCAGCCAAACGTCTAAATATTAAGCATTTGTATGAATTTCATGAGCTTACAGGCCAGTTTTCTTGCATTTTTGTGACCCTAAAAGTTCTGAAATGTGCTTATCATCTCTGTGAAGAAATGGAGTTTTAGAAATGTATTAGGAATGTGCTTGGACCACAGTTATCAATTAATTTCTTTCATTAATTGTAATTTCAAAAATCAGGTATAGTGTCTTAAATTCGGTTGATGTGTGCGAGGAATTGTTAGAGCAAGAAACAACAAACAAATTAAATGTTATCAATAAGTTATTTTTTTTTAAGAGTCATCATTATAGTAATGTGTTCATGTTAACTTATTTTGTACAAATTGTTTTCTTAAAAAATAAATATTTTTGCTATATTTTTCACTTCATTATTATTCTACTTGCCTTTTACTTGTGTACAGGATTGTTTTAGTGTTTTTCTAATGTGACAATCCTTAAACTTCTGATTGTAAGTTACCATGAGTTTTGTTTTCAGCTGCGTTTGTAAGAAAAAATCTCAGTTAAATGGAGGACCTCAGTGATTTAATAATAACTCTGCAGTATATTCTGCTTCCCTAATCAATAATATCTGTCCAGGGGAGTCTAGAAGTCTAAGCGAAACGGTGAACAGAAGTTTTGACAATACAGAACATATATCTTTTATCCAGTTGACCATCATTCAACTCTCAGAATACCCTATTGGAAATCACATCTACCTTCTGCTCAGAGGCTCCAACAAACCCATTGTGTCTTGTCAGTTCAAACAAAACATTGAGTATATTGCGATGTACAATATGGTGTGCAATATTGTGATAACGATATTAAGATATTTTACTAAACTGATTTAATCCGTTCAATTTAAACACGAATCGTGTATTGTGTCAAAACAAAACTTCAAAAAACACCAAATCAGGACAAAAACAAGAGCAACAAGGAACTAAAATTATAAATAAAACTCAACTTTAGCACATTTATAAGTTCGATGTATTTTTTTGTTTTAGGCTAAGTTTGAAAAAAAGATGAAAGACTTTAGTGATGTTGCTATATACGTATATTGTGGCTTCTATCGCATCACCAAATATTGCAATTAGGGCTGGGTTTTAACAAAGGATAATCTAAAATTTAATCGTTTTTAATCAATTTTTCAACAGACAGGGGCGTGGCCGTGCGTGTCGCAGACGACTTTAGCAAATATCTCTCAAGACTTAATTCTTTTGTATTCTTCGGAGGAGGGTTCAGGCTTTAAAATGAGCCCAGCCATGTTCTTCTCTGCCTCTGAGCGGCGGTGTAAAGTTGCGTTGAAAATTCGTGTCCAAAAGGCTAAGTTAGCATTTTACAAACCTGCTGCCTCTGCACTTTACACAATGACCCAGGGATTCAAAACGGTACTAAATTTTAAAAAAAAGTTTTTTTGCATCTGTTTAGATCGAACATGGAGGGCTAAAGTATGTAGTTACATTTGTGCAAAAATGAGCAAGTATTTGGTCTATGGTGTAACATTTGTTGCAAAAGATATATAATTTTTGTGGAATAAACACAGATGACACATAGAAGGTCAGAGTTTTAAGCCTTTTATGTTTATAGAAGCATATATCAGTGGAACAATAATCCAAAAAAAGAATGTCTGAGAATGTCTGCTAGATCCAAATAAAATTGGTGCTGTGTGATATCCTTAACTGAACCGAGAATCGGAGTGAATCGTGAATCGAATCGGGAAATCCGAATCGACGCCCAGCCCAAATTGCAATGTATTATGTAGCTTTCTATCCAACATTACGACCCCCTGTATTCAACATGTGCTCTGTGCGTCAGATAACTGTGCGCTCATCTTCTTCAGTGCCACTCACTAAATGAATGGCCGCCGCTCTCCTCCTCCATAAAAGCTCAAACACACACCATCATTTACACAACAGGCCCATAAAAAAACCTCAGACATTCCCCTCAGCGTGGCGCGAGGATACGGCCCCCTTGCCATTGCTATTGCATTAGCGGTAGCTCCTCATGGCCATCCGTTAGCCCCGCGGACAGTTGGTGCAGCTAATGGGACACTCTCTGGCCTGACTGGTTTGACCCAACTGGTGTGGCCCGTTAGCCACTACACTACACTAGTCCCGCAGATCATTTTGCACCGCTCCAGTGTCTGTTAATCAATTTAGGCTCGGGCTGAGGAGGATGAGGAGACCTTACTAATGCTTTCTGGACCCTCCCCGGGGAGTCAGCATTATGAAGAACCTACATTATTTATCAGCAGGGTCCTGGATGGGGCCTCCATTAGCCCCCGCTCAATGGCTATAAACGGACGAGTGCAGGAAGAGAGAGAGAGTGACAGAGAGAGAGAGAGCGATAGATAACTAGAAAGACAAATGCAAAGGGAGAAATGGAGAGAGGGTGGCTGACGGCAGAGGGGAAGGGGTTTTGGAGAAGACCTGGCCTCTGGATTAAGTGCCTTCGAGTCTCATTACGGCGTAGATGGTGATGCTACAAGGATGCAGCACATGCTTTTGCACAATTACGAACACATACATATGCAGCAGAGCCATTTGATCCCCAAACACAGCCATGAAGATGCATCTGGAGGATTAATAGTATGTTCCAAGAATGAAAAACCACTTCCTTCTGATCTAAAACAGGATTGTCGGCTTATTTTCATGTATTACTTCAATAATAAATCAAGCATGTGCAATAGAAGGACAGCAAAAGACTTAAAGGAATAGTTCACCGCTTTTACATACATACATATGTTCTAACCTGGGCTTAGTTGAGGCTGTGTGTGGCTGTGTGATCTGTGTGTGTGCCTTCATTGCCGTGAGAGGAGCCGAAGACGCTGTTAGCATTTTGCGCGACAAAGTAGTCCCATGGGACCAAGTTTTGGAGAAGTTAGAAGCCACAAATATCTTCCAAGTTTCCCCTATTTAAATATGGTTATGTCAGTAGTTACAGGTTCAAAGTACAGTTTCACAAAATTAAAACTGACAATTTTCTAAGCGGAAAAAACAC
>OMNZ01008404.1:16917-31047 GCA_900303255.1 Lesueurigobius sanzi | reverse complement strand
TTTAAGGATGCAGATTAACCTTAAAAGGAAAAATCTTCACTACACTCATTTGTTACTCAAACATTTCTGTGCGTTAGTTCGTGTATAATGTTTGATAAATGGATAGCGTCCTTCTAGTGAAAGGACATTAAGTTCCCTTGTACATCCATCCATATCTTTAGCTCCACTGTACTCTTGCGCCTGGATACAGACCACAGACAGGACCTGACTCACTGCATCATGACAACAGAGCTCCGAGCTGACCAATCACAGAGCCCCAATCCTGACTCTGCTCTCTGACTGGTCCAAACTTGCAGCCTGTTATGGAATGCTCATCTTTAACCATTTTGCTGCCACTGCCAGAAATCACTCTATATAGGTCCTCAGATTATATAGATTATAATCCCATTTATGATGCATAGTTAATGTTAGTGTATACATACAGCATTAGTATTAATCTGTTTACACACACTCAGATTATTATTTATAATACCTTAGTGGTTTTCAATGTATTTAAAGCTTATCAACAAGCATCAGATACTAAAACGGTGACATAGTAATGACGACATAACCACGACAGATAACCAGAGGGTATGTCATACTCACGCAAGGGGTTACAGACATGGACTGCAGTAAACACATCATAGAATTTGATCGTACTTTGCACTAAATGTTATTTTTTTGTGATTTATCAGCACACAAAATTCTGGCATTCATAATTTGTCCTAAATAGCGACACATTTTACCTGACAATGGCTGCCTATTTATAGAAAAAAGGGTCAAGCTGGAAACTGTTAATCAGGTTAAGAGCTCAGTGACAGAAAGTACATTAGGACGCGCAAATACTGAGTTATGTCCAGGAGGGCATAATGAATATTCACCTGCCACGAACTTGCCTAAAATCTGCACAGAGCTCGCAGATACAGTTTTGGGGAGGTACAGGAGGGGGCAACAACAGGGGGTGGCAGCTCTGGACAGTATTGGGCGCAACATCCTCTCGCTCTCACATGGGTTTCTCCGCGTAGATCAACCCAAGCAGCCAGAACCTGTCCTTTACGGCTTTTTGGGGATTTGTGCGCTCCAGATTTCCGCAAAAAAGGAAAATACACGAACCTCCTCGCCGCCATTTTTTAGGGACCAACCTATGAAGAGAAACTTTCTGCCTGACATTAGCAGCGGCTCCCCATTAGCCAACATCCTGGAGCTCCGTGACAGCTAGCGCATAGCCTTGACAGTCCTCATCGGGGGGGATTTAACGCAAATTGTTTGTCTCAGAAACCGATACAGATGACGGACTCAAAGGAAAAACCGACATGGCAAGTTTAGGGATATTGGAGCTTGTTTAAAAAGTTTATGCTGAGTGGGATTGTACCGTTAAGATTAGCAAATTAGCATTAGCAAGTTGTTGGCTCCTTGATTTCCCAAGACTGCACTGCCTCATCTGTGATTTAGCAGCAGTCGCGTTTACGATTACTGGATTAATGCATTTCAAGAAAGCGGCACCCTAGCCTGGGTCTTGACAAGGTAAGTGCGTCGCTAACACACATTTTTATTCGAGGGGTTTATTTAATCTTAATTTAGTTGCTGCATTGACACTTATTTAGCCTGGAAGCTAGTTCGCCGTATGCTGTCACTACCCAATTCGCGTCAGGCATGTGTACACAACTAAAAACACAGGGAATGTAGAAACTATTTCTAGAGTTTTTCATAACAGTCCGTTTTCATTACTACTAAAGCTAAAGTATGTAAAAGTACATTTATTTTGTTTCCAAAGGAATTTAATTGGCATTTTGTAACTCCAATGTTTATCAACATTGTAGATCTCACTATTTCATTTTTAGGTCTTGCATTACCCTTTATTTCAGCAATTTACACTATTATTTGAAGACATAGTCCATGAATATACCAAACAAATTAGTTCTGAACAGAGTAGAACAACTGGTGACGATGTTGATTGTTCGTGCTGTTTTGCCGTAGTCGATATGACAGACCAGTTTGCGCATGCGCAGAGAATTTTTGATGCAAATCATGAGGCGACGCAAATCGGGTAGTGACAGTTCCAGGTCCATGGTTCCCCCTTCACTAGCGATAGCTGACCAAAAGTTGTTGTCATAACTTGAATGGTGGGTCTAGTCGACAGATTGGAGCCTGCCTCGTTGCTAACCAGTACACCGACATTTTAATTGCACTCTGTTAATTACTTGGACATTCAGGCGGTTTATGGCATCCAGGCCAGCGACATACTTAGTCAATGTTTTCTTATAATAGATATTCCCAGTAACACAACCCAAAGAAGTGTTAGCCTGCTGCGTTAGCTGCTAATCCGCTTTATGCAACTATCGTTCAGAAGCGTGCCACTCCCTCAGTGTTGTTGTTGTCCTTTTGAGGCAAGTGAAACTTGTTCATTGATCTACATTTTCCACGTTTTTCGTCTCTAAAGTGATCAGTATCACGACATGAGAAGAACTGTCTCTAAGACGGTAGGTGATGTTGGTCAGGGTGGTGGTGTATCCATTGAATTGCATGTGTTTGCTTTGTTTTTACGTGCACAATTGTCCCTGGGAGCCTGACAGATCGATGCTCATGTGCCTGTCAAATGAAAATGACCAGAGAGGCTCGTGTCCATTGACCGCTGATGGCTGATTTTTGTGCAGTGGCCAGGCGCATTCCTCAGTTTCTGTGTTGATATTGCGTAACACTATCACTCTGCAAGCTACTCCTCTGGGCTTATCTGTGACTTTGCTTAACTTAAGCATGACACAGAAGATGAGACAGAAACGCCAGAGTTTACACATAAAAAGCTGTTCACATCCATATCGACCATCTTCTGCATATTGTCCATATATCCCAGTGTGCTGTTTACCTATTTTAACTATTTTATTTAAGGTACATTCTTGATGTGTGTAAAATAGATGTGTCTCTTTTAATATTGTCTCATTTCTTCTTCAGAAATGTGAAAAAACTACAATGTCTATACTGGAGAGAGTTTACTGATCCATCTCGAATGTCTCAATCTGTTACAGTGCAGATGAATTATTTTATTCACTTTCTTCTGCATAGAAATCAAGCAAGCAGCCAGTATGTTTCGTAGCGTGTTGATTCCTGGCTACTTCCTCACACCTACACACTCTATTAGTGTCAGTGGTGCAGTGTGTTCTGGCTTGTATTTTAAGTAAACCTTGCGTTGTTACTGCATCATTTTGTCTGCATCCTAAAGGCAGGTACAGCTTGTCCTTTCAGTCGGTTGCTACCCTCTGCGTGTCTCTCTGCAGCCGGTGTCCACTGTTGGCTCAGAACCCCATTCTTCTGGCTTCATTGACAGCCAGTGAATGATCATCGATGAAGGGGATGGTGGATTGTTGCCACTACTCATATTTATATATTTTTCCTCTATTCTATATTTTTTTTGCTTTATAGACGAGTTAACGGGTGACAGTGGTGCAGATGGTAGAGCAGGTCGTCTCATGATCGGAAGGTTGGGAGTTTGATCCCTGGCTTCCACAAGTGTACACTGTTGTTGTGTCCTTGGGCAAGACACTTTGGATGACTTGTGTCATATGAAAGCGCTATACAAATAAGATTCCCTTTCCCTCATAGGCTTTATTGGATGAGGCCTCTCATGATGAAATAATTTGAAGAGTAGGGAGAGACATTCAGCTAATTCGGTGCCGGGACTAGAACCCACAACTCTGGAGGACAGAACAGTGCCCCACCATATATGCAGCAGTATTAACTAGGGCTGCACAATATATCGCAAAAAATATTGTATCGCAATATTAGGTTATGCATCATCCATATCGCAAGAAGCCACAAAATATCGCAAATTCACTTTTAACTCTTCCATCTGAATGAGATTTTTACATTTTTTGTCAACACTCTCTAAAACCAAACATGCATGGAACTCATAAATGTGCATACGTTCAGTTTTAGTTATAACTTTCCAAGTTTAGTTCTTTTTTTGGCCAGTTTGGTTCTGATTTAGAGTTTTTGGAGTCTTCTTTTGACACAATTTGCTGAAAAAGATATTACATGTGTCTGAATTGAATGGAACCGTTTATCTTATTGCATGCCCGTATCGCAAGTTTTTTCAATATTGTGCAGCCCTAGTATTAACCACAAGATGATTGGCTGCACTCATAACAGTAGTTTTGTTATTTGTTTATTTGGCATGTTGATGAACACACATGAGAACCATGCATGTAAACATGCCACTTTGGATTATAGCCTTGGGCTAATTATCCATTGTGCCACATTCACACTCACAAATACTCTTTCATACTGATCTTTTGTACATGGAGGAAAGTTAGCCGATGCAGACACGGGGAGAACATGCAAACTCCACACAGAAAGGCACTGTTGGGCCCAGGGATCGAACCCGGGACCTTCTAGATCATCAAAAAAAAAGTCTTAATAGAAAATGGGCTCCTTCATGGGCCCCCTGGTCCTGAGGCCCAGTGCAACTTACCTGCTTACCACCCTACTGTCAACAGCCCTCAGAGTACCCTCGAAATTGATACGGATATAGTCAAGAAGAAGTACATCATACAATGTATACCTGAAACCCAAAAGTTTTTCCTTTTTCTGGTTGAAAATGAGTATATTCTATTTTTATTCATGTTTTGTTTTAAAGCTCTTCTATTTAAAGTGATAGTTTGAAAGTCTAAATGAAATTTAAAAGAGTTTGTATTATGGACCATCAGTGCCTGCATTTTGTAAAATACGAAGAGCTGTATTTGTATAGTGCCTTTCACAGACATGGTCACAAAGCTCTTTACATTTAAGCATGTTAAGGAAATGTAACATGGATAATAATAATACTACTTCTACTAATAATTAAAAATAATAACTATTATAATAATTACTATTATATTACTATTGTATTATTATCCATTTTCTAAAATCCCTCCCTTTGCTGATGTCGGCCACATTTTTTATTTTTTATTTATTTATTGCAGGGACAGTGCATTTTAATAAACATCAATAAATATGCCAGAATTAGGCAAAGGCCTATTTTTCATCCGTAGTCACTGGACAGATGTTATGTATCATCCTACATGAAAAGTAAAATCAGTTATCAACATGACACCTTCCAGTAAAATACGACATCTGATAAATCAGTCTGTGGACGAATAAGACAAGCTTTCTTCTGTTTACCTTCTCTCCTCATTTGGCAAACTTACAGACTTTTACTTAAACTAAGAAAGAAAGCCCTCACTGTTAATGCGGTGGGAGAGACAAACTCAGTCAGTATTGAAGCCATCAAGTGTTAAATTAATCAGCAGATTGTCATATTTTGTAATACATTGAAGTGTCTCCATCAAACAGGATTAGAGACCTGAAGAAATCTCACACTGTTTGCTCCAGTTTTAGGTCTGTGGGAGTCGGTGCTGATCTGTTTAGTGATTTAAAATGTGTGAGGCAGATACAAGTGCTAAAGTAGCTTGTTTGATTCGTTGATTAACACAACCCATCATCAAAAATATACCCCGTTTTTGAAGTTTTGCTTCCATAGTGAAACATTTTGTGCATTCAACTGAGCGAATGCTTTCAGAAAGTAGTGCACTAGTTGGTGTTTGCCCTCTTTTGTCGATCACCTTGTATCTCTCCATTGCACCACATCCCGGGACATGAGGCAGGACTTTCACTTCCTCCTCACAGCAAGCCCAAGAGTCTAGAGATGCTTGGAGGCAGCTAGTTTGGACAATTTTCTCTGTATGTTTGACACTTAAAAATGTGACCATGAGTGCACTGTAGAGGGTAAAATTAACTTCATGCTATATTATTATTTTTATTATGTACTTTTTATGTACAAACAAACATACGGAGACAGAACAGAACAAAAGTAGCATTTTCAGTTCCACTCTTTTAATTGAAGCAGTTAATGTTCAGGATTTTATTGCATCCATTTCCACAGCGACAACATCAACCATCATCCATAATGCATAGCCTGTGTTACTGCTACGGTCTGTTTCGCACACACACATGAAGTTCAGGCTTAGTCTGTTTCACCCATAGAGTGTATAATATTGATGGAGGGCTAATTGGCTAGCTCTGGTCGAAGCTCGCTAGCATACAGGGATTGTTTTCGGAAGCCGGAAGGGCCCATTGACTAGAGCTGCAAGATTAATCTATATCAAATTGACATAGCAATTTTAAATACAACAATTACCTATCCCCAAAGGCTGAGTGTTTTTTTCTGCCTTGCATTTCCAGCGTTTCATAAAGCTGAAAAAAATCTCAATTAGGTTTTTTGTCAAAATCGTGCAGCTCTAACATTGACTTACATGTAAACATTTTGGGCCCTCCTCAACTCATTATTGGAAATAGTCTTGTTAATATCCCCCTCAAGTGCTAGTCTTACCACGCGCTACACTGTCCTGTTGTTTGTCTTTTGATACCTTCAACATTATTTAAGATATTAACAAAAATAACTGGCCAATCAGGTGCCTTCTTTTATTGAGGTTGGCTGCTTGATTGACAGCCTGCCCTTGCTGCCGTTTGTGGGTTCACCCCGTGTGACAAGTGAAGGGTGGGCACCTTCAAGAACCTCACTCCTAATTGGCTCTGCGGTTACCATGAGAACGTGCCTGGCTCTTACCAAATATGGAATTGTTTTCAAAAAAGCCAAATGGCGGCGGTCCACGACACGCGCTAGCATGAAGTCGCTTCATTAGCCTGCGCTGGAAACAATGGGGAAAGTCACATGGGAAATGTCCATCTTTATTTACGGTCTATGGTTTCATCACACTCACTCAGGGTTTTACTACTAGTTTTACTAACAGCCCAAATTAGTTGCGCTATCGCAGTGTGCAGGCAGCCCCCGAGATAGGAACCAAGATACGATTGAGTGTCAATGCGAGACTACGTAGAGGAACAGCCACCTCCGCCAAAATCCCTTTCATGAGAGGCATATTCGCAGAGGAGCGGCCAGACATGTGCCGCCTTGAGATGTGAGGAAACAAATGAAACAATCGAACGGGCGAACTTTATAACACTACCACACAAAGCTCGTTGTACACAAGTGTTTAGTAACAGTAGCACCGTTGTTAGCGCTTGTGCTTCACGGCTAGAAGGTCCCAGGTTTGATCCCTGGGCCAGACGGGGCCTATCTGTATGGAGTTTGCATGTTCTCCCCGTGTCTGTGTAGGTTTCCTCCAGGTGCTCCCATTTCCCCTACCACTAAAAACATGTACAATACTCCAGGATGAATGAGAGTGTGTTTGTGCGTGTGTGAGTGGGACAACGGATGGAAATTAGCCCAAGGCTACAATCCGGAGTGGAGTACATGCATGATTCTCACGTATTCATTAACATGCACTGTCCCAACCAAATAAACAAACAAAAAACAATAGACCCAACATAAGTAAACATAACCAAAGTTTTAAAAATATATAGAGCAACATTAAATATGACACGATCAATGAGCCTTTCAATAAATCATGATTTTGAATCCACATTTTACATCAACACAATTAGGCCTGCATGATATATCGCAAAAAATATCGTATCGTGATATTAGGTGATGCGATATCCGTATCGCAAGACGCCAGAAAATATCGCAAATTCACTTAAGTCTTCCATCTGACTGAGATTTTTTTTTCATTTTTTGCCAACACTCTCTGAAACCAAACATGCATGGAGCTTATAAACGTGTGGAAGTTCACTTTCAGTTATAACTTTCCTAATTTAGTAAATGTTTTGGCCTTGGTTTGATTCCTATTTTGTGTTTTTGGAGTCTTCTTTTAACACAATTTTCTGAATATGATATCACTGGTCTGAATTGAATGGAATCGTTCATCCAAGTATCGCAAATAATATCGTTATCGCGATATTGTATGCCCGTATCGCATATCGCAAGTTTTTTCAATATCGTGCAGCCCTAAACACAATACATATTTCTTTTTGAATGTAGTTGCAGTGATCTAATGAGAACACACTTGTGGCAGTAATAAATGTGTTTTTATCCTCGAGTGTGATAAAAGTGCAGTGTTTATAAAGAGTTCCAAGTCAGAACTGAGCATGGTCCAGGCAGTTTCATAGTAACTGAGCCAGACTCCGAGTAAACCTGGTTCATGAAACCCAAATGACAACATAATAAGCCAGACTTGGCCAAATAAGCCTAGTTTACGGAGTGCCAGGTTTATGAAAATGAATACTTTGATTTGTCAATACTCCCCAATAGCCTCTGACAGTAATAATGTTACATGATATTGATGATGACCTAAACAAACTACCTGCAGTGATTTGGACAAAGGCCGGTGTCTTGTTGCAGGAAATGCCCCTTGTGATTGAGCGCACCTGTCATTAGTGGCAGGAGCAGAGCAGGCCGCCGGAGAGTCTTCCTGGAGAAACCTGTTGAGTGGGCTGCTTTATTTGGGGAGCTGTGATTAGTGTTTGAACAGCTATTGTTAAGTAGAGGGTGATGATTATGAAAATGCATTTTAGATGTCCCACTTTTGGAGAAATTGTCAATATATATTTTTGTAGTACTTCACTTGTGCTTCAGTAGTAAGAGAATTAATATTAGAGGTGAAAGGCTGTGTCACTTTGCGTTTTATTGTTTCATATACATAATTAGATAAACATATATTGTATCTGTCGGTCTGCCTCAAGGGGCAGCTGGATGGAGGGAACACAAAACCATCCCATGTAAAGGGCTTTGTGACTATGTCTGTGAAAGGCGCTGTGTAAATAAAGCTCTTCTTCTGCTTCTTCTCAAAATTATGATACTAAAATGGGACTGCCTGAGTTAATAGTGTTTTGAAAGCATTACACAAATTTGTAAATTATAGAAACTGCCCAATTTTTAATTTTGTATGATTTGCAATATAGGGTTAATTTGAATCTAAATAGTTTAGCAAAAGTAGCAATTCAAATATGATTTATTATTAGAAACTGAACTGGTCTGTTTCTCCCGGGCCTTAGAGTATTATCTAACAATGCTCAGAGGTTTCTTAAGGTTAGATGTGAATAACTTTCTGTTCATACAACTCTATTTAAAACAGTTGCCTTCCTTCATTATGCTGCTTCTGGACCTTGTGACTTTTAACCGATTCTTAAGCCTTGTGCTGGTATTTGGGTGTTTGTGTCTGTCAAAAATACTCATTATTATTAATTCTCATCAGTATTTACCGGATCAGACCATGATCTAGATGATCGAGCAGTAAACGACACGTTCGCGATAATCGGTTGAAAAGATGGAAGCCTTGCAAGAATCGTTGCTGAAGTGATAGTTTCTGCTTTGACTTTATTTGATGTGTTTTGTTGCAGATGTGTGGGGCAGTGCAGTGGACCAATTTGCATTAATATAGCTAGTTTGTGATTATCCTTATCCAGTATCAGAAACTGGACATATTTTCGCAGTGCAATAGTAGAGTAAATCATTTTTTTTTTTTCTTCACTGATATGAATTTTTGGTTGTGTGTAATTCCATGTATGAAGGTTTCTGTGTATTAATGTTAGGTTGTCTTGGTAACCATATTGTCTTAACCTTTTGTTTCAGGTGCCCATGAGGTGGTTTCTAAGTCCCAAACATTTCTGCAGATGAATCTTCAGCTGCTTCGGAGATACTCTGCTCCAAGATAGTCCCATCCCTCCAAGTGGGTGGAAGGGACTACATAACCCACAATGCCCTCCTCAGTCAGGGCAGGAAGTTTGAAGGACCCGGAGGTGTCGGAGCTGTTCTTTAAAGAAGACCCAGAGAAACTCTTCTCTGACCTCCGAGAGATCGGCCATGGCAGCTTTGGCGCCGTATACTTTGTATGGACTATATATTTATACTAGTGTGATTGATAAATGTTATGGTGGAAGTACTGTAGTTGAACGAAATTGTTTGTTAAAAAGTAGTCATCAGGACTAGGGAATGTTTCTAGTTAATAATCCTGATTCACTTTTATCAATCATCTGGTTTAATTATTGTCTTATATTTTCCATTTTCTCCAGGCGCGGGATACGCGCACCAATGAGGTGGTGGCCATCAAGAAAATGTCTTACAGTGGGAAACAGTCGAATGAGGTAAATCACAATTGTAATAACAGTAAACAAAGTCTCAGCTAAAGCAGCTCAGCTAAAGCAGTGTAAAACAGAAATGAACACCATTCCAAAGGTGAGATCAACTTTTCTGAGCTTTAAACCATGTTGTGACGTTCCCTCGTCAAAACACACCTGGAGTAGTATTTGACTTCATTCACACAGTTTTTAATTAAGCCTGTTTGCTTTGGTAGTTTCATGTTGACTCCCTCAATCAATCAATCAATCAATCAACATTTATTTGTAGAGCGCCTTATACACACATTGCGTCTCAAGACAATAAAACTATCTATCTAAACTATCTAAACTATCTATGGTTCAGCAGTACTTCCTGGGTACAATTAGGTAATTGTTCAAAGCTCCAAACTGTCCTCCACATTTTTAAAGCCAATAATCCACTACTGGATCGGTTCTGAGCCGATCTGCGCTCAAAGCCTGGACACAGCAACTCTGTGGCGCTTCATAAAAGAGAACATATATTTTTACATTATTTCAATTTATAAAACGTAAAATATCAATGCTTAGACATCCTTTTAAAGCATTTTTTAAGCCTTATATGTGTGATATGTCCACTTTTTGATAAGTATCTTCAATATTGTGAACTAAATTAGACAAATCATGACTTAAGTTTCCATGGGTTTTGGTTTTCATGCCTTTTGATGTGTTGGCAAAAAAAGATCAGATATTTTTGTGTCTTTTGTGATACGGACATTGCGTCGCCTAATATTGCAATACAAATAATACAGAGATATGTTGTGCAGCCCTAATTAAAGTATGTTTGCGCCCACAGAAATGGCAGGACATCATTAAAGAGGTCAAGTTTCTACAGAGGATTCAACATCCCAACAGCATCGAGTACAAGGGCTGTTACCTCCGAGAGCACACCGCATGGGTACGCCCCGCAGGCAGGCAGAGTTCGTTTTTGGAATTTATTTTCGTTAATAATGTTGTCTGTGCTGTTGTGTGTAGCTGGCCATGGAGTACTGTCTTGGCTCGGCCTCAGATCTGCTGGAAGGTGAGATAGGCTCAGGTTCCTATATTGTTTGGTGTTGATCTACAGTTGTGTGTAATAACATGTCATCTTTGTGTCAGTTCATAAAAAGCCTTTACAGGAAGTCGAAATCGCAGCCATTACTCACGGTGCTCTGCAGGGCCTCGCCTACCTTCATTCCCACAATATGATCCACAGGTCAGCCCTGTTTTTATTTAAATTCTATGTCTTTATGTACAGTACAGTGTGTCGGTGTCGGATAATACAATGAAAATGTTCAAATTATTCTTTGATCTATATTTATGTATGAGTTTGTCTTTCAGTGTTGGAAAACAGCACTACGACTGACTAAAGGTGGCCTCACACTAGAGGATTTTTAGCCTTTTATCTGTGGTGGTTCTCTTCATGTGTGTGTGTGTGTGTCCTCATGTCTGTCCTTAAGTGTGTGTTGTCTTTGCACAGATCTTTAGTCTCAAAAGATTAAAAATCCTTTAGTGTGTGGCCACCTTAAGACTGCAACTTGATGAAGCCAAACAATTACCGTATTTTCCGGACTATAAGTCGCACCAGTCAAAAAATGCATAATGAAGAAGAAAAAGACATTTATGAGTCACATTTTTGGGGGGAAATTTATATGACAAAATCCGAGAACAGGCATTTCACCTTGAAACGCAAGTTATAATAATAACAGTAGATTAGAGAACAACAGGCTGAATAGGTGTATGGTATGCTAACGTAGCACATTGATGGTTCTTCAGCTGCATGAAGCATAAACAACAAACTGAATAGGTGTCTGGTATGTTCACGTAACATATCAACAGTTATTCAGATAACTATAGCATAAACAAGCATGTGAAATTATATATTTTAATAAGTTGCATCTGAGTACAAGTCGCAGGAGCAGCCAAACTATGAGAAAAAATGCGACTTATAGTCCGGAAAATACGGTAATAAAAATGGTTGAAGACTAGGGCTGCACAATTAATCCATTTCAAATCGACATCGCAATTTTAAATACTGCAATAACCGAACCCCAAAGGCTAAGGGTTTTTTCTGCGTCTCCAGCGTTTATGAAGCTGAAATAATAAATAGTACCACAATGTATTATAGCAGTTTTTTGCTGACTATACTAAGGCTGTGACAATGAGCAATAATATCGGAAATGAAGATAATGGCCATAAAACCAGAGGAAGAGCACATGGCTAAACAAAGTGTGCTAGCCAATTATACCTGCATCATTAATATACACCCTATGGCTGTTCCTCGTGCTCAAGACAGACCACTCCCCCCTCGCTCCCCTTCTGCTCTCATGCGCCCAAAGACCAGTTTATGTTGTGACTGTGGGCGGAGTTTTGCGTACACTTGCACTTACTGGAAACTTTCTGAACCCTCCTGAATCTACCTTGGCAAAATGTAGTCTTCTTATAATCTGTTCATCTGTGCCTCAGAGATGTGAAAGCCGGCAACATCCTCCTGACTGAACCAGGGCTGGTCAAACTGGCAGATTTCGGCTCCGCCTCCATCGCCTCCCCCGCCAACTCTTTTGTGGGGACGCCATATTGGTAAGGGCTCATTTGCACTCTCTGACTCGCTCTGGTGAAACGATTAGCCTCAGCGCGGACCGGTGACGCAGCATTCAGAGATGGAAAGTATGGAAAGCGCTACTTTACATATTCCCTCAGTAAAAGGCTGACCGCCCGCATCGACATGTCTGTGTTGAGATTTCACTGGGCACTGAAGGAGCAGGATTTGTACTTCAGGGGCCAATTTCGCAGGGACCAACTTAATTCTAGTGCTGGACGTTGTTAAAATATCCAAGTTTGGTACAAAATGCAAGTTAAAAATAATAATGAAAAACTGCATATTTCTCAACTACTAAGTTTGGATGCCTGGTCGATCCTATTACTGTACTAATGAGAATTATTTTGGAGAACCAGCCTCATAGGTTGTGTTCACATTATAGAATTCTGTGTACAACTCTATGGTAGAGGAATAATAAAAGTAAAATGTTTTCCTTGATCATGTTTTTTGAATATTGTCTCTACTTTTGGACACATATATGATAAAATAATTAGATAATGGTTTATATGTGCTGACAGAGAAGATGCTGAACTTTGGCACTTTTTGTTTCATGTGGATTGGTCGAGGAATAACAGAGAAATTGGTGATAAACTAAGACTAGACATAGTTACTAGCACATTCGCAGCTCTAGACTTTTTAATGACATGTTTATCTTTTTTCAAGAACAAATTGTTTAGTGTAATGTTTGACCTGGTTTAGTATGGAGTATGGGTCAGGTGATCTCAGAAGGCCAGTTTGTTTTTGAACCACTGCATCAGTCTATATTAAAAATCATCCAAAATAGACTTGACTTCTTTTTATTTGCTTTCTTTATTACTCTGAAGCACAACAGTGTTTTACTTTGAATAACTGATTTAAAGATACACAATATAAAACCTATATTTAACCCTCACAGTGCTCCATAGTACTGCTTCCAAATGTGTTATGGCCGTTAAATGGAGAGGCCACTTTTTGAGCTCTGAGGATAAGAGCGCGAGTTTTTATTGAAAATCTGGCACTTCATAAAAACAAAATCAGAATCAAAAAAACAAATCAGAATCAAAATCAGAAGTCTTTTTTTTTCTTTTCTTTTAAAGAAAACGAGAAGCTGAGGCAGTCTGAATCTGCAAAATAGAGTATATTTAAGTCTTCATCAGGATTGATTAGAATAGTCTTTATTGCCATTGTCAGGTTTGTTTAAATTGATGAATTTTGAAATAATATGTCCTTGTGGTGTTCAGGAACAGGACTCTGATATATTCTGTATGTACTGTATATATTTATAACTAATTTGAATGTAATGTTTTAATATTGCACTTGCATGGACCCCAGGAAGAACACCTAGGTAAAGACTAATGGGGATCCTATAAACAATAAAGGTTTCACAGACAAGGAATTTTCTTCGGTGTTCTCATGCAACATGGAACATAAACTTGTAAAATAAACTTTGAAAAAAAAAAAAGAATTATAAAACTATAAGGGCAAGCATAAAATAAGATATAAATCGAAATAAAATGGAAAATTAGCAACAATGCAAAAAAACAGTGTAAATGGGTGAATTTAAAGGTGTA
>OMNZ01008404.1:6576-16684 GCA_900303255.1 Lesueurigobius sanzi | reverse complement strand
TATATTTAACCCTCACAGTGCTCCATAGTACTGCTTCCAAATGTGTTATGGCCGTTAAATGGAGAGGCCACTTTTTGAGCTCTGAGGATAAGAGCGCGAGTTTTTATTGAAAATCTGGCACTTCATAAAGCTCTAACAGGTTATTTAGTTCACAATAGTCTGATACAGAGGTATTGGATGTTATTAAGTGTTCATGAGCCTAATGGCGAAGGGGAAAAAGCTGTTCGCGTGGCAGCCTTTTCCCCTCTGATCCCGATGCACCGTTCATGACCAGGATGTGAAGGGTCAGCTGCGATCGTTCCTGAAGTCCACGATCACCTCCACGGGCTTCTGGGCGTTCAGCTCCGGGTTGTTGTGGCGGCACCAGGACACCAGCCGGTCCTCTCTCCTGTAGGCAGACTCCTGAGCCCGATGAGGGTGGTGTCGTCCCATCCCACGGGCTGATTAAAAAGAGAAACCTCATTCAATGTGGAATGCATTCATGAAAGTAATTTGTTTGAAAATAAGACAAATGTTACAAATATTTGGTATGTATCTATCAAACACAAGTACTTCTATGAGAGTGAGCTTTTAAAATAGGAAAAAATATGACTGTTAAAAAGGCTAATGTATAAAATTGAAATAGCCAAAATGGACTTCTTCTACAATGATTTTGCAGAGGTCAATTTGAGGAACATCCAGGAAACAAAAGAATGCCGATAAAATGAAAATGTCAAAGTACCTTGGGTGAGCAGAGGATTTTAAGCCTCATTGGGGCAAAAGAGACCATTTAATACATGTTTGAACAAAGACAAAGTGATCATTTCTTTGAGTTGTATGAATCACTGAGCGAGAGAGCACTATGCCCTTTTGTTTCCAGGATGGCCCCGGAGGTGATATTGGCCATGGATGAGGGTCAGTACGATGGAAAAGTGGACGTCTGGTCTTTGGGGATCACTTGTATAGAATTAGGCAAGTATCACCTCTTGGCAAATAAAGCATTTCGTTTCCATTCGAAAAGCACGTCTTACTCCGATCTTTTTTTTTGCATTTTGCGACTAATCTCTATCACTTCTTTGTATTTCGTTCTAGCGGAAAGAAAACCTCCTTTGTTTAACATGAATGCAATGAGTGCCTTATACCATATTGCGCAGAATGAGAGCCCCACGCTGCAGTCCAGTGAATGGTGAGTGCATAAGCAGAGTTCAAGTTAATGACTCGATGCCAACCTCTTCTGTAACCTAAAAACAGAACAAAGTAGAGGCTAATGTCCGGGCACTAAAACACAAATGGAGTGTAAAGTGTTGCATCGGCTGTGATGTTGAGTTTTTGTTTTGGAACTGTGTAGCTGTGAAGTTTTGTTCCACCAAAATGCATACAGAAAGCTCCTTTAAGACTACATACTATCAGTTACACATTCAGAATCCTTTGCTTCCCTTTCAATTCCAGGTCAGACTACTTTAGGAACTTCATTGACTCCTGCCTTCAGAAAATCCCTCAAGATCGGCCGCACTCGGATGACATGCTGGGGGTGAGTGCTCGGCCATAATCAAACCGGGGCGGGGTCCGTTCAGAAAGCGGTGGTAAATCTTAAATCTCTAGTCTTGTGTTTGCACTCCATGTCCCTTAAGCCACTGTTTTCAATCACTAATCCTTTATTTCCGGATTCAACATAAACAGTGCTCGGGTGATGGAGATTGGAGGGCGATAATTACTCGAGAGGGGCGAGTTGTGCCGCCAGCATTAAGTATGTGAGCAGCTGTCGTTCAGACCATTAGATGCTGCTGCTAATGGAAGTGGCCCCTTTGGGTGAAGCTCTGAACTGTTTTTAAATATTAAAGCGGCTAGAAAAAGCTAAATCGAAGGGGTTCCTTTGGCTGAATGGTGCCATATTAATGCAGTAAGTGGCGAGATGAATCGCGATCAAATCCAAGTCACTAGTTGAGTAATGGCAAAAAACAAAACAAAGAAAGTGCTGAAATGTAGGGCTTAATCAACAATAAATTGATTATTGAAATTATTAACTATTTTAGTAATCCATTAATTGTTTCTGGGATATACATAGACTCAAGCAATGCAAGAATAAAGTAAACAAGTATGATCTTTAATTAAAAAAGAAAAAAAAAAAATGTAGGGATGTGTAAGATGAATTTTTTTTGTCAGAAAAAGAGCACCACATTTATTGTTGCCAGATCTTATGGCTAAGACGTGGGCAAAGCAAGTTTAGTTAAACCATAAGAGCATCCTATGATCTACAGACACTTACTGTACTACTTTAGCTTCAGAGGTAAAACGCTTACTGTATAAAAATACAATTTCCTCACACCTTTTTACAACTGATGAATCGTAAAAATAATTGATTACCAAAATAACTGTTAGTTTCAGCCCTACTGCATTATATGTGTAATATATGGTCACCGACTGAACTAATTATGCTCGTTTCCCTTGGGCTTTTGTGCAAATTCAGAAAACCACTGGTTTGGACTGTCTCTACATTCCCATCTTTCAAATACAAAAGACTAGTATTAGTTTGGCTGTATGATTGAAGAATGTATTTTATGTATTATTTGTATAAATCCTAATGTTTGTGTCTTCAGCATGCGTTTCTTCAGCGAGAGCGGCCAGACTCGGTGCTGATGGACCTGATTCAGAGGACCAAGGACGCAGTGCGAGAGCTGGACAACCTGCAGTACCGCAAAATGAAGAAGATCCTTCTTCAGGAGGCGCACAACGGCCCTGCAGCTGAAACCACAGACGCTGATGAGGTACGCTCTGATGAGTGTGTGCTCACTGAGCCGCACAGGATCAGCACTGATGGGTCACTGTATACAGCTGTATTTATTTTATTTACAGGGATGGATTGAATACTGTATCTGCCAAAACACTCAATTTAAATATGATACACATTTCACATGGGCTATTTTGTCTTTGCTAGACGATTGGAAGACGATATATTATATAAATGTATACGAAAGGTAAATCATTTGCTGTGGACAGAGTATATTACTAAATAAAATGGGTATGGAGGACTAAAACTGCCAAAATAATAAATAAATCAATATTATTAAACCTCTCTTTTTGTACTTAAAACAAAAAATATATATTATTAGTACTTTGCTATGTCTGCATTTATTTATTCTTGTTTTACTTATTTCCTCTTTTATTTTTACAGCCTGTATTATTCTTTTCTTGATTCCTCTCAGCAAATGTAAATTAAGGGGCGGGGCTTCAGATTGGTAGACTTAAGCAGTCGAGCCATCAGGGAGACAGTTTTAAACAACAGATCATTTGGGGCGACTGTGGCACAGATGGTAGAGCGGGTCGTCTCATGATCCGAAGGTCTGGTGCCTGCAGGTGTAGACTGTTGTGTCCTTGGGCAAGACACTTCACCCAATGCCTGTATGAATGTATTGTGAGAGTGAATGAATGGTGCTGGTTGGAGGGGCTGATTGGAAGCCTTGCTTAAATCATCTATGATGCTTGATTATAGGGCTGAAACAACTAATCGATTAATCGTCAACTAATCGATTATTGAAATAGTTGTCAACTATTTTAGTATCGATTAATCGTTTCTGGGATATACAGACTCAGACAGAGGAAGAATTACATCAAAACTGTGAAAAAACTATGTTGACTCTGAAGGCATTGGTTCTAGAAGTTTTTTTTGCAAATATTTTTGCTCTGATTGTTCCAAATCTTGGATCATAATCTAATCCGAGCAGAAAGAGGACTCTCTCGCTCTCACTTTTACAATCCCAGAGTGAATTTTAGAGGTTCTTAGCTTTCAAATGAGGAATGACATGTGGAACTTGTACAGAGAGCATCCTACAAACATTACCTTTAACTTTACTCCATCAAGACGTCCTCAAACGCTGTCACTTTAGCTTCATGTGCAAAAAGCTTTTAACAATTACACTTTCCATGCACCTTTTTGGACCAACCGATTAATCGTGAAAATAATCGGCCGATTAATCGATCACCTAAATAATCGTTAGTGACACCTCTACTTGATTACTTAGGTCAATCAATCAATCAATGTTTATTTGTAGAGCGCCTTTTACACACAGTGAGTCTCAAAGCGCTGAACATAAAAAAACACATCACATAAAAACCTAAAAAGGTAATAAAAACTTAACGAAAAATGTAAATCAAGCAAATCAACCTCAAACCACTGACAACCGCAAACACTGATTACTGCCAATGACGGTCACCAATCCATTCAATTAAATTAGGACATTTATTCATTAAATATTCTTTAAAAACATGTACCAGTAACACTAACACTATAGAAGAACCCACTGTGCTCCAGCTGCCAGCTCCTCGTTGGCACCACCGTCCCCAGTATGAAGTGAAACCATACGGTTATGACAACAATAAAACGCCAGCAGGCCCCGCTTGGCCCCTAACTAAGCCAGGGAAGACCAGCCACTATGAGTATAAGTGAGTAAGTGTAACTATCTGAAGCCCCGCCCCTTAATTTGCATTTGCTGAGAGGGATCAAGAAAAGAATAAAACAGCGTAAAAATAAATAAAACCAAGAATGAATGAATGAATAAATAAATGAATGCAGACAGAAAATGATCAAAGATTTATTTGTTGGTTTTAAGCACAAAGGAAAGGTGTAAGAATAATGGTTATTTTTAAATCTCAGCATTTGTAGTGATATCTCAATAATTATTTGTCAATATGGACATTTATTGATTGATTGATTGATTATTTTTGAAGTTTAAGTCCCTGATAGTGGTGAACCAAATACATACGTGCAAAAGCCAGTCCCTTTTAGTGAATTCCACAGAAGTAAAAAAAAAACATGAGCACAAATGAGTTGTTTTTCCACCTGTGTGTGCTGTGACTCAGGAGCTGGAGCCTGGTGCGGGCAGAACAGGAACTGTGAACAGTGTTGGCAGTAACCAGTCCATCCCCAGCATGTCCATCAGTGCCAGCTCCCAGAGCAGCTCCGTCAACAGCCTGAACGAGGCGTCCCAGGACAACCGCAGTGAGCTGGACCTCATCGAAGGGGACCACACCGTCATGTCAAACAGCTCCGTCATCCACGTCAAACCGGTGCGTCCAGGAAACATGAAAAGCTAAAACACCCAGACAAAGTCCATTTTGAATTTAATTTATTTCTACTGTAAACTAATCCCTCATTCAAACACAGCTGTAGTGGTGTTTAGTTTCATTCACACATTTCTTTAATCCAGCATATTAGTCTCCCTCTTTCTCACTCAAAATCATCCTATGCTTTAAACATCTCTTTACACAAACTCTTTACATTTTCTATTCCATGTGTGTGGATTCAGTTTTCTTTATGAAACACTGTATATCTTGCACATGAAGTCAATTCCACCCAAAATGTTAATCATCCAAAGTGGCAAAGTCTTGTTGGAGGTTTTGTTTTCTGCTGCCTTTTCCCCGAGCACAGTGTTGTTGTGTTGTGTTTGCTTTGTAAAACCCTCAGAGGGCAGGGCTAATGCTTGTGGCTGATGGTTTTTCAGGAGGAGGAAGAGGAGGAGAGCGTCTCAGGGGAGCAGCCAGACAGCAGCCAGCCCACGGAGCCCCAGGAAACGCCCGCTCCCGCCCCCAAGAAGCACTACCGCAACAGGGAGCACTTCGCCACCATCCGCACAGCATCTCTCGTGAGGATAATCTGTTTACCGCTTAGGGACACCACAGTTAGATGGTGACTTGGTAAATGTGTGTGAAATCAATACATTTGTCCTGCTTTTTGGCCTGAAGATACAATATCAGCTCGACTATTATAATCTGTACTATAATTCTCAGCATAGTCTGTAGTCACTGTATTTTGAATTTTAGTACAAGACTTATTATTTGGTTGGAACTAGAGCTGGGTATCAGTTCAGATTTCCCAAATCTATTTGATTCGATTCACGAGTTGATTGATTTTTGTTTCAGTTAAGGATATCACATAGTATTTTACTTGGATGTGAAAGACATTCTCAGAAGAACTAATGCTGCAGTTTATGGATTTATTAAGCCCAGCCCTAGTTGGAATATTGGTGGTGTTAGCAATTACCATCACGGCAAACAAAGGTTATAGGCTAAACCTGACACATTTTTGGCAAGCAGCGTCATCCATCGAGTTACATTAGCAGAGATGATGCATGAGAAGCAGTAAGAGCAGTAAAATGACTTGTCAAACTACAGTCACTGGCATTGTTGACTAACATATAACAATCCGGAACCCCCACTGTGAAATACTAGGAAGTAGTATAAATAATATTTGAAAAAATCTGGTTTAATAATATCTATTTACATTGTTAATTTTATTTGACCTAAATTCACAAATCTGTGCTGTTTTCAGTTAATGTTCTATATTTATTTATTTTAATTTTTTATTGATTCATTTATTTGATAGGGACAAGTATGTACATTCAACATGTGACACACTACAACATTTATAGCCAAGGCTAATCTGCAATGTCCGTCCCTAGAAGGGCTTTTAAAGAATAATAAGACAGTCTTATTGTTCTACAATCAAGGATCTTTGGTGATGTGGCCAATCCAACAAGAAGCCTGCGGGCCACAAAAAATTGTATTATACACAATCAGTATTTTTCTTTTGTTTGTCTTGAAATCACCCGCTTTGGGACGCACTGATCTAACACACTACAGATGGGTTTCGCAGTGATGCAATCCGAGGAGCGTCGCCATAACCGATAATTCAACACAAAATACTCTCTCTTTCGAATGGTGAGAAGTCCTCAGAACGGCGTCCACAATGGGTGACAAGTCATGTGACTGAAATCCATCTATAGTGTCAAAACAGTTTTACAATCAGCTCCAACTCAAGTAAATTCAGCTGGACACTCACACAGAACCACCCTTTGCTTTCCTAATTTATAGAAGTGATGTAGCCCTAAACAGCTGTGGTGATCACACGTATGGTGTTTTTCAGGTGACTCGTGAGATGCAGGAGCATGAGCAGGACTCTGAGCTGAGGGAGCAGATGTCGGGTTACAAACGCATGCGGCGTCTGCACCAGAAGCACCTGCTGGCTCTGGAGAACAAGCTGAAGGGAGAGATGGACGAGCACCGACTCAGGCTGGACAAAGAGCTCGAGTCTCAGAGGAGCAACTTCAGCTCAGAGATGGAGAAACTGCTCAGGAAACACCAGGCCACACTGGAGAAGGAGGTAGAGTACATGCGAGAGCAGAGAGCGGTGCAGAGGAGGGTCCTAAGAGACGGTCCTGTAGGTTACAGAGAGCTTCCACGTTGAGACTATTTAGATTTGCCAACCAAATTTGTCCACCCAATCTGCATGTCTATACCTCTTTTTGATAAATACATGATTAGTCTGCCCACCCAAATTCACCGGGCTAGAACAGAGAATACTGGAAATCCAAACTTTACTTATTAAAAGTTTAGAGTCAATATCTGGATTTCAAAATATTTATGAAAACAAGGAGCTGACGTGAAAAGCACCCATAAATAAGATTGCAGTCGGGGCCTTTTCCGAAGTGCTAACACTTGATTTGTGCGTGCCCACGAAGAGAAGGTCTGTCCGAAATGGACCAAGCAGTGAGGCTGATAAGCTCCTTTACAGTAAGTCAGCATCGATGCAGGTTTCACAGGTGTGTGACACCAGAGAGAAGCCTAAACTGCAACACCTCCAAACAACGTCAATTCCACCTTCATTTACAAGCGGCAAAGTTTCAATTTTAACAATTAGGGAAAAGGGAATCTTATTTGTATAGCGCTTTTCATATGACACAGTCACACCCAAAGCGTTTCACAAATGAAATGATGGTGGTTTCCCCTGGGGCAGACTGACAGAAGCGAGGCTGCCTACTCACACGTAGGCATTGGGTGAAGTGTCTTGCCCAAGGACACAACGACAGTCTGCGCCACTGTCGCCCAAAAGAAAAGGACAAAGAATGTAATGAGACCTATTATTAGCAGTAAAAAAGCCCTGAACTGTGTGCTTGAATTAGATAAATATTGTACATACATACAATCTGAATCAGAATTACTTCATTAACTCTCATGGAAAATAATTAAAACTATTGTCAGTGGAACTTGTGATTTCTGCAGCATTAGTGGGCGGAGCTGACACAGGGAAGGTTCAGGGGGATGAGGGAGAGCGCAAAGCCACAGCTCCAAGCGCTCTCCTTAAGGAACCTCTGATGGTGCCTTCACTGAGGATTTAGTGGAAGTGGGTAGGGGGAAAAGGAGGAATCGGTTTCAGAAAGGGCCTCGTTTGTCCTCGTTCCTGGAAGATCACCAGTTTACGTGGATCTGTTACTCTTGGGACCCCGACAACCCCTCACCCTCATCTATCTTTTTATTTTTTGATCTTTAATGTAACCTGGAAACCTTTGGACATTTTTGACATCCCTAATCACATCATGTTGATTTGTAGTTAAAGACATTCACCAATGAGGAGAAGAAGTTCCAGCAGCACATCCAGGTTCAGCAGAAGAAGGAACTGAGCAGTTTCTTGGAGTCTCAGAAGCGCGAGTACAAGCTGCGCAAGGAGCAGCTCAAAGAGGTGCTGCATTGACAAAAAATACTACATTTTATAAGTTGACTTGACACATATCTACATTACATAATTCACTTTTTGTAGGAGTTGAGTGAGAACCAATCAACACCTAAAAAGGAGAAGCAGGAGTGGCTGTCCAAGCAGAAGGAGAATATCCAGAACTACCAGGTATAAAGCTTATTCAATATACTGTACATATTCGTTATTCATTTTGTATTATGTGAGTTAACTTTGCCCGTTGTACGCAGGCGGAGGAGGAGGCCAACTTACTGAGGAAGCAGCGTCAGTACCTGGAGCTGGAGTGTCGACGCTTCAAACGGCACATCCTCATTAACAGACACAATGTGGAGCAGGACCTGGCCAGAGAGGTACAATCACTACTCAAGCGGCGTGTATTTATTTGGCTGGAGATTAAAATGGAGTCTTTTGTGAAGGAGCTAAACAAGCGGCAGACGCAAAAGGACCTGGAGCACGCCATGTTGCTGCGGCACCACGAGTCGATGCAGGAGCTGGAGTTCAGACACTTGGCCACCATTCAAAAAGCCCGGGCCGAGCTGATCCGCACCCAGCACCAAACGGAGCTCACGAACCAACTGGAGTACAACAAGAGGAGGGAGAGGGAGCTGCGCCGGAAGCATGTCATGGAGGTCCGCCAGCAGCCCAAGAGCCTTAAGGTACTAGTGCTTCCTGTTTCTCTGTCAACATATTGAAACATGCATAACAAACTTGGTACATGTCATCTGTCCCATCAGTCCAAAGAGCTTCAGATCAAAAAGCAGTTTCAGGAGACGTGCAAGACTCAGACCAGGCAGTACAAGGCTCTGAGGAACCACCTGCTGGAGAGTACGCCTAAGTCTGAGCACAAAGCTGTGCTAAAGAGGCTCAAGGAGGAGCAGACCAGGAAATTAGCCATTCTGGCAGAGCAATATGACCACTCTATCAATGAGATGCTCTCCTCACAAGCGGTGAGTACTGCAGCACAAAGTACTTTTTATATTGGTTTCCAGTACAATGGAACATCCATTCTTGATTGATTTTTGTGTTCGATGTAGCTGCGATTAGACGAGGCGCAGGAAGGTGAGTGCCAGGTCCTAAGGATGCAACTGCAGCAGGAGCTGGAGCTGCTCAACGCCTACCAGAGCAAGATCAAGATGCAGACAGACGCGCAGCATGACAAGGAGAGACGCGACCTGGAGCAGAGGGTGTCCTTGCGAAGGGCTTTGCTCGAACAGAAGGTGAAGGACAAAACACTCTAACTTGGTGAAACTGCACAGCTGACAGTGTCTAATGTGAGGAACATAACACTGTGTGTGTTTCAGATCGAGGAGGAGATGCTGGCGCTACAGAACGAGCGTCTGGAGAGGATCCGCTCTCTGTTGGAGCGTCAGGCGCGAGAGATTGAGGCCTTCGACTCAGAGTCTATGCGTCTGGGCTTCAGTAACATGGTGCTCGCTAACCACGGGGCTCAGGGTGGTGCTCACTGGCCCGCAGGGGGAGGGGGGCACAGTCACCAGCAGGGGGGCTCTGCCTCACAGCAGCCTTGGGGCCATCCTATATTGTCCGGGGGGCCGCCTCCCTGGAGCCTGCACCCCCCAAGTGGTGGGCAGAGAGGCGGGGCTGGGG
>OMNZ01008401.1:1957-33074 GCA_900303255.1 Lesueurigobius sanzi | reverse complement strand
AATACAATACAGCAGACACAGATAGGCCAAGCTCTTCAGGCCCTGATGGCTCTGACAGAGACCTGGCCACACAGAAAGACAAAAGAGTAGTAGTGACCCTGGCACCAGCATAACGTAAGTCAGGCTGGCCACTGATGAATGTGCATTGTGTCTCTCAGGTGTGAGGCTGCAGGAAGGCAGTCCTTTTACTCTCAGTAGGGTGCCGTGGGGACAGCTGCGGCCAGACTGTTTTGTGTATTAGCTGGTTAAAAACATTACATTGGATGTAACCACTTCACTGGAAGGAACGTCTGTGCTCATAACGAGAGGTGTTTTTTCCTCGAAGCTAACGGCTTCACCAAATAAAAATAAAAGTAGAGCAAAGTTTTGAACAAGCATGCACAAAAAAGAAGCGGTCTGTCTGCCATTTAATTTTTATTTAGTTGTTTAAATTTGATATAGTTTCTATTGAACACAAGCCATTAGCTCGGAGATAAAAGATCGATGAACACTAACGTTTCATTCAGGCCAGTTTTCACATCTAGCATCACGTTTTTAACACACTGCCACTGACTTGCCATCAGTAAATCGCTATCCACCACGTTCTCCTCAGATATTTTTGTATGTGTGAGACTTCCATGCAATTTGATGGTGAGCGGGAGGACGTTCCCTGTCTTACAGTCCAGGAAGAAGTCACGTGTTGGTTCTGTGCATATAGCCCATTATCAAATTCAATATGTGCGCGATGTAGTGCAAATAGTAGCGCTGCTTCCAGATCGTTCTTAAAAACCTTCAAAGCAGAGGAAGGCTATTTACAATGAACCAGGACTAATCTAGGACTAAGCCATGTCTAAACCAGCCCCAAACCCAGACAGAACCAGGTCTAAACCAGGACACTTCTCCTGTTAACTCCCCACTGCACTGTCTGCATTAGCAGCATGTATAAATTGATGATACTGTATACAGCCATTAGGTGCATTAGGTGTATTTTATTAGAATAAAGATAAATATCAGGTTATAATTAATTCACTCTATTCAAAACTCAGCTGTATCATATAAAGAAAAAGTGTTATTCACTATTATTAATAGCCTAATTAAAAAGTATTATTCCCATATATAACCGTAAATTGTTCTGGACCTTTGCTTGGCAATTATTATCCTAACTTGCCCTTGGTGGATTTGAATTCATGATCCTTGCTATATAAGTTTTTGAAAGCAATTTACCTCTTTGTCCTCAAATCTGAGAAACATCTCAAGATCATTATCTAATGAGAGCAGAATGATCTAATCCTATGGAAAAACCAGTTTGGAAATAAATGTAAAAGAACTCTCACTTTCACAATCACAGACTGAATTCCAGAGGTTCTGAGCTTTCAAATGAGGAATGGCATGTTTATATATTGTGAAACTTGTATGAAAATCCGTCTGTGTAGGTTCTCAGTCGTACAGGAGTTGTCCATCGGAGGAGATTCTTCAGTCTTCATCTAGTTGAAGATCGAAACGTTCTACACGTCAACTACAGAGTACAGATGAAGACTGAAGAATCTTTGCCTATGTTGTACGAAAATCATTCCACAGACATTAGCTTTAAGTTTCCTCTACCAAGACGTCCTCACACTGTCAGTCTAGCTTTGCAACCAAACAATTAATTGATCAATCGTGAAAAAAAATCCTTACTTTCAGTCCTAAACATTACATCAAAGTATTGCCGAATGTTTTTAACTTGATATTAATTTGAAGTAAGAAAATACTTTTACTTGAGGACAATTTATTGCTTCTTTACTCACCTCTTCCGTCTTCCCACTCAGACATTACTTTATTATCATGCTGCCAAAAACATAGTTCATCCTTAAACCAATTTAAATGCCCAATCCTTCTCCCAAAATCACACCAGATCGCTCAAAGCCTTGGAAGTTTGGCGAGCAGACCGGAGCAGAGTCCGACGCAACAAATGGGAATCCAACAAAGCATATTTTACTTTTCGCCGATATGAAATACAAACATGCGATAAGAACAGAAGAATGTTTGTGTAAATATTAAAAATGTTTGGGATATGCGCGTTGTAGAAGAGGAGTGCAGTGTTGAGTAACAGTCCAGCCTCGGGAATAGAGCCTATAATTTGAGAATGAGGTGGCGGGGAGCTGAAAACTCCATGGCCGCAACTACTGTATGGTACGTGTCAAAATGCAGATTTCTAGTCAGATTATTGCTTATTTCTCTGTAATTCCTGGACCAAACTGCATGAAACAAAAACTGTCACAAAGTCCAATGTCTTCTCTGTCATATGTCAGCCCATATGAACTAAGGTCTAATTATTTTCTCATAAAGGTGTCCAAAAGTGGAGACAATATTGCAAAACATGAGTGTGATGTTGGCCAGTAGAAAGGACTTTCAGCTATAGAGCTTTGGAATGTGATGTCACGTAATGGGGCGTGGCCAGCAGATTGTGTTGCTGTGTATGTGGATGAGGCGCCATCTTACCGGTCCAAACAACAAACTGTTAACTGTAGAACTAAGGGAAGCCAGATGGACAAATAACTTCAGGATAGTCCGGGCCTGTTGTGTAGTTGACTGCCATGTTAGAACACACCATCTACCAGGGAATAATGTTGAAAATAAGCTGTGTTTTCATTGTTTTGTGGTCCTGAAAAATGGTGGCAAAATTCCCATAATGCATTGCACTGTGATGTCAGTTCCAAAGCTCTATAAGAATAATATGGCAGGTTTGTGAATCCAATCACTACTTAAGAACGATCAAATAAAACATTTGGACATTTTCTTTTTGAAAAATTGAAACAAATCCTGCACACTTACGACGATCCAAGTGGATCTTCCTCACGACATTTTCTTTTTGGAAATTTCTTTCAAAAATGGTTTCTCTCACATAGAGTTGTGTTGGCACCTGCTCCGACTGAAATAGAATTGTAGAACGTGAGCATAACCTGGAGCAGCTGGATGTTTAAGTAGGCTGCAGCTCAGACATGTTTAAATAATGAACCAGGAGACTAGAAGACCAGTAATGTGTGTGAGAGCGCTGGTTCCACAGAACTGTCCATACCTTAACAGTGAGGACAAAATATATAAAGAGTCTTTCCAAACTGTAAATGTGTGGAACTGTTTAGAGGATGAACTTAAGCACTGTACAACATTATTTATGTTCAAAAGAAAGCTTAAAGCGAAAATAATGGACTCCTATTTGAAAGAATAATTGCAAAATATGTTTTTGGAGTTGCACGGTTCTTGTTTCATGATGGATGTAAACTACTAATTTGCTTGAATTTCAAGTAAATTTAGATTTATTAACTATGTTTAATTGCAAGAAGTTGTTTTTTTCATATTGCAAGTAAAAAAAAAATACTTCCATTGGCAGATAACTTTACTAAGTCAAACTAAGGTCAGATATTCTGAATTCAAGCACATTTAAGTCATCCGGAGATTAGCACGGCCTTTTAGAGGATGGAGCTGTTACACAAGTCAAATTTACAACTCTTGGCAATGTTGTAGTTGAGTTTAGTCTGAGACTCTGCTCAGACTAAACTAATGCGTGACTTATTTCATGGTGTTTAGTGCTTATAGTCACAAACTCGGCTCTTATTCATTCAAAACCAAGCCCTTTCTCCACTCTCTGTAAGTCCAGAACCAACCAACATTTTGGCATATCTGTGTAACTACCTTCTTTGTGCTTCTGTGGCCAGAGCAGTGGCACATGATCACAGGTACATGAAGCTTAAGAGTAAATTCAAACCTGGCCCCTGCTCTCCACACATCGCTTCTCTAGCCACTCCTCTCCAATCATCCAATCATCACTCCATCCGAGCCGCACCTCCACGTTGGCCTGTCCCTGAAGCAGCAGCTCGTTCCCGCTGCAGCCAACCATCGCCCGGGGCTCCCCTTAAAATCTCCTCATTCAACACCTCGTCCGTTTCCAGCCCTGGGCACCTACTCCATCTGGTCTCACCTCTCGGCTCGTCGTCCTCGGGTCGGCCCTTCTCTACCACCACCACCAGTGTCCGGGTCCTGGGGGGGTAAGACTTCTCCTGCATGTGTTCATCATGCACACGTTACGTTCACTGACCTCCGCCGGGGTCTGACCGCAAAATACCATCATGTCAAACAAAACTCTTCTGATGCCACTGTCTCCGAGTCTTTTCAGGTTGAAATGGCAAAGGGCGCTATTTACAATCTATACCTGCTGATGTAAGGTAGGTAAGAAGGTATTTTTTGGCGAAAATCTAAATAATGGATAAAGTCAGGTTTAAATTGATGGATTTATTTTTATTTACAAAGATTTGTTCAGAGGGGATTTGGGATTTTTGGTTTAGTTTTTGAATAAACTAATTATTAGTAAATCTAGTTCAAAACCCAATGAATCAGACTTAAGACTTAAGACAGAGTTAAAAATCCCCATGAATAAACCTTCAGAATACTGTGACTGTAAAGTTTGGAGTCTGTAGGAGCTACTAAAGTGAAGATGTTGTCACCACAATGCTTAATGATTCCTTAATATAAAAGATTAGGCCATTTATTTTATTCTAGGTGAAACGTCATATGTTGAGAACAAACTGGCCCAAAAAATTGAGTTTAGCCTGCAGTGTCTCCCCTTAATATGAAAAAGTCTTGATTGCGCTAGTCTTATGCAAATATACATTGACTATAACAAATTGTATTGCACAGTGCGCAATAATTGTAGAAGGAAATAGCTTGGTTTGTGTAGAGTAGGCATTTTGAGTGAAAAAGTGAGTTATTAGTGAGTACATCTGTGGGGGAAAAAACTAAAAAGTCAATAAATTAGGCTATGGATTAAATACTGAAAAATCCCTCTGAAAAAACCTTCACAATATTCATAATCAACAAATATTCTCTTAACTGAAGCAACATTAGGTCATTTATCTCATATAATGTGGCCATTTTCTGCCCTGCACCATTGCCACCACAGACAGCCCTGTACTCGGCCTCTCCGCCACAGCAGCTGAACAATCATTCCTCACAGCCTCTCCATCTGCTTCTCCTCATCATTCTCAAAGTCCACGCACCAGGAGATATTATTTTCACAAACATATCCGTCTTTGTCTCCATCGCATCGCTACCTGCAGGGGTCTAAGTGCCAAAGTCCATCTGCCAAAAGCCTACTGTAACAGGAGACAGCAAAACCTACTTTTGAATGTATCAAGGGTTTGGGAGAGTCATGTGGATTTGAGAAGAAATTAGATCACTGATGGGCAAATGGGGTTTTGAATCAGCCTGGAGATGTAAAAAGCCCAGAACTGCATCAGAACGCAGGAATGTACAGGTGTTCAGGAGGCTGCAGGATATTGAACAGCCTTGATAAGCTATATAGGTGAGCACTTCGATATTCTTGTGATATTTGACGGAACCATTACACAAAACAGAACACAAATCCTAAGTACAGTATGCTTTTTCAGCAAATTGTATCAAAACTACACAAAACACAAAAACAAGGCTAAAATGGAACTAAATTAGGAAAACGATCATTAAAACTGAATTGTTGCACATTTATCAGATCCAAACTTTTGTTTTTTAGGTTGCGTCAAACACTGTCAATGTGATATTGCCATTCGATATTTGTAGTTTTTATTTGGTTGGGACAGTGCATGTTAATGAACACACATGGGACATGAATGTAAACACATCGCTCCGGATTGTAGCCATGGGCTAATTTCCATCCGTTGTCCCACACTCGCTCTCACAAACACAGTCTCATTCCTCCTGGCACTTTGAACATATTTTTAGTGGTAGGAGAAACCGGAGCACCCGGAGGAAACCTCGGCGGACATGGGGAGAACATGCAAACTCCACACAGACAGACCCTGCCCGGCGGGGAATCAAACCCAGGGTCTTGTAGCTGTGAGGCACAGACGCTAACCTCTGCGCCACCGTGCTGTCTGCCGATATATCGTGCAAGTGTAACATATGTATTTGGGGCCATGTCACACCTGATTTTAATTAGCGTTTTAAACGTATTGCAGTATTGGCCCCAAATCTGAAATGTAAATGAGAGACGTGTCAGTAAAAAAATGCAAATTACGCTGCTGCTGATCCACTTTTGAACATGCAGCTTGTTTAGCAAATAAGCAAATTCTGCCCCTCCAAGGGGTCCTCATGATGTCTACTTTGATTCATTTGTGATATTAGTAGGACACCCCAACAGCATATCCAACTCAACAGCAGCTGAGTAATTAAAGGATATTTAATCATAGATCTGTTTACATTTCATCTTTCTACATGTAAAACAGTGTTGCGCTTGGCCCTTCACAAACTAATACTTTTTTATTTTGGCCCTCAATGGCTTCCCTATAGCGTCTACTTCAAATTTTGCAGGGGGAGGGCCCCCAGACCCCTCGGTCAATGGTAAAATGTAACACAATATTGTTTCGAGATGTGAATAAGGCTTACACTACAATACAAATATAAACACTGCCTTAGAAGAAATACTGCACTGCGATCAAATTAACTCACACTAGAAACACAAATAATCATAATAAAGGTTAGTATCTGTTGTGAGTGACATGGCTGCACTCTCTCCATCACTAAGCCTGTCCATCCAGAGCATGCATTAACCCTTTACATTAACCATGCATGTTCACAGACAGAAGGAGACAAAGTAGAAGCTTTTCTTAGTTACCGCCGGCGTTTCTGAATGATGTCGATGGGCCGGTTGACCGCGCACGGTGACCCCCACTTGTTGGCGCTCCTCTGTCCCATCGTGGCCAGTGCCAGACAGTTGGGCACGCTCATTCTACAAATATTTTAGTTTTCTCCTTTTCTCTCTAAACTCTACCTCCTCACCCTCCTCCTCTCCTGCGCCTCTTCACTTCTGGACCATCGGCAGCCAGTGCGTGCTCCCCTCCTCCGGGCCGCTTCCTCTGCTGCCTCGCTCGGACAACGGTGCTCATTCCGCTCCCAGAAAGAAAAAAACAATCCTCAAGCTCCCATCGCTGTGCAGGCGGTTTACAATTTGTCTTTTTTTTTTTTTAAAGCACGGTTCATAGATCAGATCCTGCTGCCTGTCATCACTGCAAAGCTTCCGAAAACACAGTCCAGTTCGTTACCAATGGCGTGCCGCGCTCCTCTCACCTCCAAAGCCCAACGCAAACATGAAAAGAGAAGCGTGTCTCCTCCGTCTTGACAAACTTGCTGTGGCTCATGCGTTATGTGTGTGTGACGAGACGGGGAGGGCGTGCGTCACTGACTGTAGGCATGTGACCCGGCAAGTGTCTGTGTGTGGGGTGGGGGGTGCGAGCGTGCATGGGCAAGGGGTATGGGACTGTAGGAAGAGGAGGAGGAGGAGGAGGAGGAGGAGGGGTGGGCAACGGGAGGAAGGAGAAGTTTGCCAGTGAGCTCAGAGCTGAGAAAAGGAGGCGGGTTATGGGAGATTCATGAATGCGCCGCGCGGCTTGTTTTTTTTAAACCCCTTCGAGGATTCGTGCGGAGGTCGGGCTCAGTGACCGGGGCCTCTGGAGTCAGGGGGTGGGCAAACACAGGCCCGGGGGCAGAATGTGGACCGTGAAACATGACCAAAGCTGATGTGCACTGGCTAAAAGGAGTGTCAGTGTTTGGGCTGATTAGGGCGAGACACTGCAGGTGAATAGGGGGCCATTTTTAATTAACTTTTGTGGTATATTACTGACATAAACAGTAGGAAAAAATGTATTGCAAGTTTTCTGACATATTGAATATTTTTGGCGACGAAATCTAAATAATGGGTAGAGGCAGGTGTATACTTATCGTTTTATTTTTTTATATATTAGTTACAAAGAGGTGGTTCTGAATATCTTGTTTATTCGTATATCTAGTTTTTGAATTAATTGTTTCCATGTGAAAGTTTACATGTTAAGAAATTTTGCATCCATTTTGTTGCTTTTGCTTTGTGTATTTAAGTTCTATTTAGAAAATGTACTATACTCCAAAGTACAACTGGTCCAGGCATTTCAATTGGCTTACAATGTAAAAATAAAATATTAGAATGCATTTTCTGCCCTCTTTTTTTCAGGCTAGTTTGCTACAATAATCTGAACATTATAAACAGGGGCGGGGATGGTTAAAACAAATGGGGAGAGTTGTAACAGAGGTACTCTTTGGTGTGACTCCTTCTCATGGCGTTTGTGTTGTGATGATAGGAGTATTATGAGCTGCCATTCGAAACCAACAAAGCCAACGTAGGTATTTTGTGTTGAGTTTCAAAAGACAAGCAGAAAAAACAAACAAATACTTAAAAAACAATATATCTGTGTGCAAATAAAAGTTTCCTTCTACCTACGGTATAAATAAAGGTACACCGAGTAACTTTTTGGATGATACTGTTGCCAGCATTGAAAATTATATTTTTTGCAGTTGGTGATCAAATAATGGATTTGGATGAGGACCAAACCTACAGTATATAAATCTCATATCTGACTGCCTTTAGTCAAGAGCTGGAGTCCTTGCTCCCAGTAAAGTTACAGCCAAGTCTTAGGTGAGCCATTTTCTTCCGCTTTATCCGGGGCATGCTTGTATTGAATATTTGGAATCAATACCCAATCAATTTGGCAGAGACAGCCCTAAGACTGATACGAGACTGGGAAAAGACAGCAATATCTGGCAACACAGACTGACACAGGCATGGCCGAATGTGTCCTTGGGCAAGACACTCCACCCAATGCCTATGTGTGAGTGGTTGGTGGTCAGTCTGCCCCAGGGGAAACTGTGGCTACAAATGTACTCTGCCCGGGGACGTCTCCCAGATTAATGGCCACCGCAACTCTCGCAGAACATAGTCATTGGACTCTGGTCGACCAAAAATTCACCACTGGGCCATCCGTCCAATGGGGGTGGATCCTTCTTCCAAATTGGTTCCCCTCAAGGTTTCCTAACTTTCTCCCATGTGGTTTTTAAGGGTTTTTCCTCGCCGTGGAGGAAGGTCTAAGGATGGGGGATACTCTAAGCTTGTTACTCTAAGCGATTTACTTATTTACGGGACATTACATCTGATTGAGACATTTCATTCGTGTGTGACTTATTTTGATCATTCTTGATGTCTGATATTGATTAGTTTTTGTCCACACTGACCTCTGAGATGACTTCTGTTATGATATTGGGCGTTACAAAAATAAATTGATTGATTGATTGAAATGTAGCTTACCACCATCAGCATGGAGTGAATGAGCCCCCTCCCTTTCATGTGTGAAGCGCTTTGGGTGTGACTTGTGTCATATGAAAAGCGCTATACAAATAAGATTCCCTTTCCCTTGCCCCTTAATGGGTCGTCACCTGCAGCTAAGTATATTATAAGCCCAGTCCATTCCAGTCTCGACTCCTAGCTGATGATGATCGTTGGATGACTATTGAAACATTCTAGAGTTACATCAAATCTAAAGCCTGTCCAGTTGACAAAGATAGTATCTTAACATTTGTATTTTCACTTGGATATTTGAACATGAACCTACATAAACTAATAACCAATATTGTTTTAGTTTCCGAGATCAGCTCTGATATCCGATTTTTGCTGTGCGGAATAAAATGTCAACATGGGGGCACTTCCTGGTTACAATTCTTTTTGAACTCTCTGTTCAGAAGGATCCACCAAAACGTATGATAATGAATAAATAAACAAAAGTATCCTGACATGTTTACCATGGTAAGAAGTTTTCACACAATACGCAACCTTTAATTTCCAATCTGCACATTAGTTAGTGGTGAATTTGGCAGGCCAGAGCGTGCTGACTAAAGTCCCTCCGACAGTGTCCTGGAGCCGGTGACTCCCACGGACAGATGAAGTGTTAGCTCCGTTAGCCGCCTTGTGTAAAGAGATTGATGTCAGTATGATTGGGTATTAGATTAAGCAGATGAGACAGGGGCCCGTCCCCTTTACAGAATGTTCCTCTCACTGGGGCTTATGGTCAGCACCCGGATGACCCAAAATACATATCTGACACTTCGAATCTACGGAAAGAAAGGTGTGAGGAATTGGCTCCTGAATGAAACGTGGGAGGGAGGTGTTGCCAGACCTGTGGTTCTAAACTGGTGGCTCGGGACCCAAAGTAGGTCGCGGGAAGATTTTCAGTGCGTTTTTCTAGGAACATTTTTCCCCCAGTTTTTATTGACTAATGAAGTTTAAAATAATGGTATCCTGAATGGAAATGGAATGAATTTTTTTTTTTACTTAAAATTAGAAAAAAACATGTTATTTCAAGTAAATTTAGATTCATGTTAAATGTTTCTGTAATTTAGGCACTAAAAAATGTCATTGCTTACTCAAATCAAATTTTTTGAAAGTGTAGTCTGTTTAAGGCAGGAACATGTAAATTGGGTGCTATCAATATGAAACTTTTGCTGTATAATGTTGACATAAATATGAGAAAAAATGTATTGCATGTTTTCCATAATTTTTGTTATTTTTATATAAAAAAGACATTTTATGTGTAAAAATTGCCAAAATTGCCTAGATTTTCAGCAACAAAAACTAAATGGATGAAGCCAGGTTTAAATGTATGGTTTTATTTTGTTAATATATGAATTACAAAGATTTGTTCAGAGGGGATTTTGCATACCGTGGTTAAGTAAGTAAGTAAGTAAAGTTTATTTATAAAGAGCTTTTCACAGATAAAAAGTGCTGTACATAGGACATAGGAGCAGTAAAATTACAGTATTCAATATTCATTCAATAACAAACAATTAACAAAAAGTGACAAAACCCATCAACCAAAATAATTTCCTAAATAAAACAGTCTTCAGTGCAGAGTACAGAGTCAAGCACACGGAGGGACAGGGGCAAGTCATTCCACAGTCTGGGGCCCACAGCCTGAAAGGACAGGTCCCCCCCGAGTTTTATAGCAAGTCTTGGGGACTTTCAGGAGACTCTGGCCTGAAGATCGGAGTGTGCACTCGGAGGCGTAAGGGCACAACATGTCAGTGATATACTGAGGGGCCTGACCACGCAACGCCCGGAAAGTGAGGACCAGAACTTTGAAGTCAATTCGAAATTTGACTGGTAGCCAATGAAGATTTGACAAGACGGGGTTGATGTGGGCTGATCTTAGTGTACCAGTCAAAAGAGAGGTCTTATTCAGGCAGGTAAAGACAGAATTGCAATAGTCAAAACGAGACGAAATTAAGGAATGAATGAAGGTTAGAAAACATTCTCCTGATTTTTGAGATATTTCTCATGTGATAAAAACAGTTTTTTAATATTGTTGATAACAACATTCAACAATATTACCTTTAGAATAAAGTAGTTATTAGTGAATAAATCTGCAAATTTCACCTTGCTTTCTGGGGTTTCTGGGAATTAAATATAGAAAAATCTCTCTGCATAAACCTTCAAAATATTGTAAAGTCCAAGTCTAGAAGGTTTGGAGTCTATAGGAGCTATAAAGTGGAGATGTTATCGCCACAATGTGAGAAAAATCACTTCCCATATGGAGAAAGGTTGGGTCATGCTTATTCAAGAATACATTTCTGGAAAAAATACATTTTCTACATTATTCTTTCTAATTTGGGTCGCTGCTTGTCGCTCTATGGTGAGGGTGGGTCCCGACGCTGTACCAGCTGAGAACCACTGTGCTGGACCAAATCCCAATAAAAACTGAGAACCACTGTGCTAGACCAAATCCCAATAAAAACTTGAGTTGACAGCCGGTATACTTTGGCCTAAGTCTCGTCCAAGCAAACGTGGAGAGCAGTGTTTTCATGAACAAGTGAGCTCCATTAGTATTCTAGGCGCGCAACAAATGGACACCAGCATAATGGGAGCTGCGGGCAACGTTGAACTGTCAACATACTGTGCGCAGCAGCTCCACTTATAGGTCTCATTTAAAGGGCACATGTCATGCATATAAGGCTAAGACAGGCCGATAAACATTTGTGTCTGTGCATTCATATTTCACGTTTTATAAGTTGAAATATTGTCTGTAAATTATAAACGTTGCTCTTAAATTGTAGCCCCAGGGCAGGTGAGGATTTGGCCTGGAGCGCCCCCCAGTGCCAGCAGTGGGAATCATTTATCAAAAATATACTTCCTCTTCCATGTAACAACAAAGCTAGAAGTGCCACGTTGTTGCTGTGTCCAAGTTATGAGCACAGAACGACTACAAATGTGGAGCACAGTTTGTGGGTTTGAACAATGACGTAATTGTACCAGGAAGAAGAAATTGAAGCGCTGCGTAACCGTAGAAGAAGTCAACATGAAACGGCCAAAGCAAACAGGATTAAATCAAACTGCATGAATGAAGTGAAATACTGCGCCAGGTCTGTTGTTGACGACAACAACATGGTTTAAAGCTCCGAAAAGTTGATTTAACATGATATGTCTCCTTTACAGTGGACATACCCTTCATATGAGGCTTAAAACATCCATTAGGGGCCTGAGCATTGGTATTTTACATTTCAGAAATTCAAATAGTGTCTCTAAAGATTACACCGTTACTCTAAAATACAAGCAGCAGGGCTGGTGAGGATTTGGCCTGGAGCTCCCTCCCACAGGCAGCAGTGGGAATAATTTTGGAAAATGTAACTTTCTCTTTCATCCAACAACGTGGCTAGCAACTCCTTGGATGAACACGCTTTGAGCACAGAATGGGTCAGAATTGATTCAATGTTGGATTATGGACTTGAATGAAAAATGTGGACAGTTTTGGGTTTAAACACGATTTCACCCAGGAAGTACAGAACCGTAGAAGAAGTCAACCAGGAAGAAATGACAAGAGTGAACAGGATTAACTCAATGCTGTGTGAATGAAGTGAAATGCTGCTCCAGGTCTGTTTTTGATTTTACGCGATAGTATGTCTCCTTAGAAACGCTTAGGGACTGAAACATGCAAGTTTAAGTCAAGTGAATAGAGCCAAAGTTACTCCAAGAACGAGAATTCATTATTGAAAGTAATTATCAAATCACAAGCGGTGCAATTATTTAGAGAATCAATACGTGGGCCGCTGGTACTTGGGCTTCTTTAAGTCGTAACTCAATTTTATACTTCATGTAAATTCAATTCATTTACGCTTCTGGAATAGGGCATGGCTTTCACCCAGTTTAGATGTTATTCAAATGTAGATTATATTATCTAGATATTAGATAATATAATATCTAATGTGGAGCATAATATATAATATATTAGATCTGCTTTAGTCTCTGATTTGATCTTGATCTAGGCTTGGTGGTACCTCAGATAAGACATTTTATAAATAAAGTTAGATAGAAACTTCTCCGACGGCCCACGCGGGGGAGAGATAACCGTTGCACTGGAGTCTTACATCTCCTATATAAAGTCAACACCCCGTTCACCAAAACATTCCCTTACATGGACTTGAATAATGCACCACATCGGGCCATTTGACTCGGCTCAATTAAACTGCGAAATCAATCAACGGAGTGGGCCCAGTGCTCTGGAATCGTAAGTGTGAGAGAAAGCAGAGAAAAGCTACAAATGATATGAAGTTATGCATGACACGCGAGCCAGGGCAAACACAGGGAGAAAGAGTTCATGTGTGCAACCTGGACGAGTGGAGTTTTCACATGACATCGCAGCATCGTGAAGAGACTATTGTTTAAAATGGAGGTGGAGGGCAGCTGAAAAGTCCATGGCAGACAAAATGCATATTTGCAGTCTTCTTATTGCGTTCATTGGTCATTTCTCTCTAATTCCAGGGTCAATCCACACATCAGCCAGTGGTGGAAAGTAACGAAGTAAAAAGTACAAATTACTTTACTTAAGTACATTTTATGATGAATACTTTTTACTTTAATTTCACTACATTTCAGAGCCTGTATCTGTACTTTCAACTCAACTACATGTTTTAAATTGGGTTAAAAATAATAGTATATTATTTTTAAAGAGACTTCTCTACAATTAACTGGTTTAGTCCCAATTTAGACTAGGTTTAGTGGTTTACTCCTTTAGACCTGGTTTAGTCCTGGTTTATTGCTGGTTTAGTCATAGTTTAGTCCTGGTTAAGACCTGGTTTAGTCATAGTGTAGTCCTGGTTTAGTCCTGGTTTAGACCTGGTTTAGTCCTGGTTTAATTGTGGTTTAGTCCTGGTTTAGTCCTGGTTTAGACCTGGTTTATTCATAGTTTAGTCCTGGTTTAGTCATAGTTTAGTCCTGGTTTAGTCATAGTTTAGTCCTGGTTTAGACCTGGTTTATTCATAGTTTAGTCTTGGTTTAGTCCTGGTTTAGTCCTGGTTTAGACCTGGTTTAGTCCTGGTTTAGACCTGGTTTATTCATAGTTTAGTCCTGGTTTAGTCATAGTTTAGTCCTGGTTTAGTCATAGTTTAGTCCTGGTTTAGACCTGAGTTAGTGGTTTACTCGTTTAGACCTGGTTTGATTCAAAGTATTTAAAAAAATCCTGCACATTATTTTCTTAAAACATTTTTGGTCCTGTATCTGTACTTTTACTTAAGTGAGAATATTGAGTATTTTGTCCACCACTGCTGTCTGCACACATACACATACAGTAAGATGTAATTATTTTCTCATGAAGGTGTCCAAAAGTGGAGATAATATTCAAAAACATGTGCGTGATGTTGACCAGTAGAAAGGACTCTCTGATATAAGAATATTATGGCAGGTTTGTGCAAATAGTTGTAGTCAAGTACAATATTTGTCAATTTTCTTATTGAAAATGTCTTTCAACAACTGTTTCTCTCCCAAACAGACAGTTGTATGGGCACCTGCTCCAACTCAAATAGAATTGTAGAACATGAATGCAGCCTGTATGAACAAGGTTAAGGTAAGCGTTACTGTCCTGCTCATGGTCAGAATCAGCTGGAGAAATAACCTATTGTGCATGTTTTGGGTTGATGGTCCGGTTTAATTCTGAGTCCTGGTTTAATCCTAGTTTACTTTAGACCTGGTTGAGATTGGTCTTTGTCTTAGCTTAAACCCGATAGAGTTCCGTTTTCATCCTAGTTCACCATTAGCCATCAAGCATCGCAATTTATGAACTATCTGGCTGTTTTCAGCTGCTGTCAACCATCCACCACATTTGGGCGACAGTGGCGCAAGTAGTACAGCGGGTCGTCTTGTAATCGGAGGGTTAGCGGTTCGATCCCCCCAGGTGTACACTGTCGTTGTGTCCCTGGACAAGACACTTCACGTTTGAGTACATGACGCAGAGTCCGTGAAGTTTTAGCTAGCGTATAGCTGACATTTGTGTAGGTTCTCAGTCGTATAGGAGTTGTCCATCGTAGGCAAAAAATCTTCAGTCTTCATCTGTACACTGTAGTTGAAGTGTAGGACGTTTCGATCTTACTCCAAAGATCGTCATCGTCATCAGCTACTGGTGATCGTATAGCTAACAGCATTTCTAGAGTAGCCACATGTTTTACTCAAGTTAGAAGGGGGGTCACGTTGAAGTAACTTTACTCAAGTAGTAGTGACCAAAAACTGGAGTACTGTGAGTACAGTTTGATGTACGTTTCGGTAGTGATACAAATTAGGAGAAGAATACATGTGATTACAGGAAAATTTTAATATTTGAATTATGCAAAGAAAATATCATCTTTAGTACAGTTGTATTGAAATGTGTACATGTACTTGAGCAAAAGTACTACCCGGTTTGTTTGTTTGTTTGTTCGATGTGGTTTATGATGATTGTGAATGAGGAGGGAGAACAGCTTGTCTCATTGTTTTATTCTGTAAGTATATAAAGAAAAAAACAGAATTTCTCTGATTGGACCTCCCTATCTATTTTAGGAAGTACTTCTATAATTCTATAGTTACTATAATGTATCGGACTAAAGTCATTGAGAAACACCATTTATGGACATCTTACCACATAAAAGAAAGTAAAAAAAACCTCTATATTTAAAGCCTTTACATACATGTTCCTGTTTCCTGTAGTGAAGTGGCCCAGGTCCAACCACAACAATGTCCTTCCGCCCTGACATGACGACTATGGGCTATATCTGACACCAGATCTCAGCCAAACCCGTTCCCATCTGATAAAAAGAGCCACAAGTTAAATGTATGCAGCATTTGACTTTGCATTTGAGAACTTCCCATTAATCTTCTCTATCATGCAGCACACACATAATATTAGCCCAGTGCACCGGCGTAAACTTGTCAAACTGAGAAATGGATGATGCTTTTTATACATAATAATATGGACTGAGGGAGGTAAAAATGTAATATATATTTTTACCTAAGACCCTAAGGAGACAGTTTAGTTTTCTGGAGAGGACATTTTGGTGAATATAAATGCTGCTTTTGCTGATTGACCATTGACTTGCGGTTAGCACAGGGGTAGGCAAGTTTGCTTGGAGGCATCGAGGACCGATCCTGCCCATGGCGGATCAAAACTGACCTCTTTCTACGACTACTCCTTTCATATAGCATAGAGACTTAAAAGGTGCTTCTGGAGGTCTATTTCAGTACTTAAGCGGAAGTTTAGATCTTTAGAATGTCATTATATTTCTAAAAAAATCATCTTGGGGGCCAGAGGGTATATGCTTGAGGGCCGTATTTGGCCTGACGTTGCCTACTCTTGCTGGTAGTTAAAGTGACCACCGTGATTGTAGTGAAAGTGGGATAAGTCATGTGATGTGGTGGGACATGACAAATTAAAACTTCAGCAAGAAAGCGATTCCTTTGATATTTGGGCGCAAATTTATATAGTGCAAGAAATATCTTACAAAATATTTAAATCCGGAAAGTTATAGGCCACAATATTGTACATTTTATGCAAAATTAAGTTTTTAATTGACTCAAATGCAACAGATCGTTACTGTCATTACTGTGGCCTTTTCATTCAACATGGCTCCACTCTCGGCTCTTAACATTTAAATCAATACATTACTTACAGGTGTGGGATTTAATAAGTTATGCTTCTTCCCACTCCTTTTCAAGTTTGTATAAAACATGTATTTCCTAGTTTAATTATTTTTTATTTTATTTTTTAATTGCTTTGATGCCTTTGATGGGTGCTGGGAGGTTGCTGGCAATGCACTGAGAACTGTATATGATGTAGTGTACTTAGACTTCAAATAAACAATCAATCATTTCTAAATATTAATAATAATTATTAGATTAAAGGCACAATATCAGATTTTTTTCCTAACAGTGGAGTGAAAATTATGTTTTGTCCTCCTTCCATACATTGTAACAAGACGGTACATCTAAACATGTTTTCAGGCTTCTTTTCTTGCATTTCTGTGACCCTAAAAAGTGACACTACAAGTTCAAACTCATGTGAAGAAACAGGATTTTAGAAATGTGTTAGGAATTTAGGAACTATCATTTTAATTTACTCACTCAATCTTTCAATTTTTGTAATAAAAATCAGGTATAGTGCTTTTAAGATTAGAGGAATGGTGGAAAATTTGGATATTTGACAAAAATAATTGTGGGAAACGGACCAACAAACACAGAAAATGTCGTCAAAACATGCATTCTATGTAAATCTAACTAACAAAAAAGTGGGACATTATTCTAAATAGGTGGGACGGGGGACAAAGGTCTGAATGGCTGTAAGTTGGCTTGTTTGGGACACAGTGTGAAGATGGATGTTGTCTCCTCTTCACCTCCGTCACAGAAGGGGAAGTGAGGAACATTTGAAGCAGAGCAGATCTTCAAGTGTTCGCTCCTGCTCTCTGTATCTCAGTCCAGTGACAGTTTAACCCTGTGTAGGAATTTTACAGTAGGGCTGCACAATATAGGGACTGTCAAATATTAGTTTGCAACTAAGGAGCCACACTATATTGCAAAATCACTTTCCATCTTTCATTTTCTTTGCTCAAACATCCTAAAACGTGAACACATGGAAACTTTCAAATGTGCAGAAGTTTTAGCTCCATTTTAGCAAAGTTGTGTCTTTTACAATAAAGCTAAATAAATTCAACTGAATATTACAACAATAAAGTCCTATCGCAATGTTCCAATGTTTTCCGACATGGTGCAGCTCTAAGGAACATTTTCCTGGGAGGCTCCTCAAGCTCCTGGCTGTACAGTGTGTAGCGTTTGGAAAAGGGGGGCCTGCTGAAGCTGACCTCATGCACTGGGCGCAGGCAGCATTCCTGGGTAACGAGGGTGAAGTCAGTGTGACCGAGCGCTTTGTGGAGAAGATGACTGCAATTAATCTGGACCATCAAAAGAGAGGCCAAGTGGGCAGAACCGGAGTTGGCTCACAAATTTGAATGGTGAAATAATGAGCAGTTAACCTTTTGCTAAAACAATCCCTCCTCCGCTTACGAGGCGCTGTGCAAGTGAAAATACAAGCTAATGATGCTGTAGCTGGAGCAAAGCAAATGAAAGGACTTCCAGAGTGTTTGGACAGTGCACAGATATCAGATTGAATCCAATGTCATTCGTTTTAAGATCAGTGACTGAGATCCCATGTCTGTACCAAAAGGACATCACATGTAATTGATGTCTCAGTTATTCCTATGTAGTGTGTCAGACAAAGGGATACGTCAAATATAGTGTAGATTGTTGGGAGCAACTTGTTTCTAGTTCTTCCAAACCCTTTAACACATTCTTCACGTGCAAAGTGGAATTTATCGTCAAAACAAAAGCAAAAACTCATATCCGCTCTTAGAGCAAGATCAGCTCATACTTTAGAGTTTGTGATCAATAAAAGTAGTTCATAATACAGTATTATAACTTCTATTTCATAAACACTGAGTACTTCATGTTGTTAAAGGAAAAGAATTGTCATATATATGCCTATAGTTAACTTTGGAAGTGTTAAAATAGTATGATATAGATCCTTTAAATCTAAATGCAGCACCAGCTCTGTCTGCTTCACTGAAATGCTCTGATCTCCGCAGAGAAGCCCAGTTAGTGAACTGTAGGAAGTTGGTAACAGAAACCACATAAGGCTTGATACGTAAAGTCTGAAAAGAAAGGAAGAAGATTGTGTGATATGTAGAAGTGCATTATTCTCCATCTGTTTTCAATAACGACCCAAACAAACAGCAAACTAACCCGAGGCGCTCAGGAAGAAGAAAAAGGTTCTAGATTTTGAGGACTAGATACTGTAAAGACACAAAGTCCAGTGTGGTCATAGTCAGTGTCTTGTGTCCGACGTCACACTTGTGGAGGGGCTGAGGTATATTTAGCTTATGTGGTGTGGACCTCATGTTTCAGTGTGGGACGTTAAAGTAATACTCTCTCAGCGTGAGGCTTCATCATTCACTCAACAGCAATCTGCTACCAGCTAATGGGCGGCTAACGGGGTTTAAACTGGGCTAAAGGGAGCTAACGGGGGCTAAGAGGGACTCGGGCCACGTCACAGGGACAGAAAAAGAAATTAAAACTTGCAAAGGGGTAAAGCGTCAAAGGACAGAGCTGTACAATAACAAAATACAGTAATCTAGCGTAGTCTTGTTGGTGTTCCACAAAGTTCAGTCTTGGGACCATTTATGTCCAGTTCCCGCCTCACTTTTCGCAACAGCAGTGGTTTGGGCCAATCGCATGGCAGTATTGTGTGTTGAGAAGAGCCGAGTCAAAACAAAATAAACATGGCAGCGCGTATCCTCTATATCAAATCTGTTTTAGCAGAATAAACCATTTCCTTTTTGAAGGAGCTGGATATGACGGCATTTCGCCCAATCAGCTCGAAGTATTCTGCTGAATGTCTCTCCTTTTCCTGGACCGATTTTACAGGAGCAAGCCCAGACTGATAATGTGGAGAACTCAACTCGGAGTGATATACAATCACTCAATCTGGCTCGTCAGGTTACAGAACATATTTAATGGAATGTTTGTATTGAAAGGGTTTAATAATGTATTGAAATAATGTTGTTATTAAAAGACAGACAGTATAGGGAAAGGGAATCTTATTTGTATAGCACTTTTCATATGACATAGTCACACCCAAAGCGCTTCACACATGAAAGGGAGGGGGGCTCATTCACTCCATGCTGATCGTGGTAAGCTACATTTTGTAGCCACAGTTTCCCCTGGGGTAGACTGACAGAAGCGAGGCTGCTCACATCTGCACCAACGGTCCCTCCGACTACCACCAACCACTCACACATAGGCATTGGGTGAAGTGTCTTGCCCAAGGACACGACGACAGTCGGCAGCTGCAGGAGCCGGGATTCGAACCCCCAACCTAGAGCGGGAGACGACCCGTCACCCGCTCTACCATCTGCGCCAGTGTCGTATAGATAAAATATTTATTCTCATATCTAAAATGAAAGCAATAAGCCTTAGAGACAATAAGAATTGCTTTTATCAAAGTAGAATAAATATCATATTTATTAAGGATTGTTTTACAGTTTTTCCCAGTCGCTTTGGCACATTTCTCAGATCAAAACTAAAATTGTCAAATGTAAAGTTGTATTTTCAAATCACAAGGTCATTTTCTTGTTGCTTTTTGCAGATATCAAACAAATGCTTAGGCTAATAGCCTCAAATGATTTTGTACAATTTTCTGGTGTATTTACACCAATTCAAATTAATAGTCAGACCCATAAAATCATTCAGCCAAAATGATTAAACCTATTGTCGTAATACATCAATCATGGTGTTTTTCACACTCATGGCAGGAGTTTTACAAGATCAGTCTGAATGAAAACTGTTATAAATACATTAGCAAAAATATACAGCGTATAACGAGCAATGAAATGATTGTAGAAAGCAGAATCTGTAGAGGGCTCTCAGCCGGCACTGCCCACTGCTCCTGACAGTCAAACACTACATTTACATGGCATAACATTTTACTCATTAAGTAAAAAAAATAAAAAGGCTATTATTAGGTCAACCCAAAGGAAGCAAACTGGTGTAAAGACATATTTTATAATATTTTATAATAAGCGTTACCTATTATAATCTGTTGTCACATGGGTTCACTTTATAATTTATAGCAAGAGAGTGACCTAAACAGATGAGCAAACCTAAACAACAGCTGATTTGACAAAACAATATTACAGTTCTACAAGTTTACAATCTTCAAATCCTTTGGAAATGAAAATATTAAAGTCTTGTTGCTTTTTACACAAAACCATGTTAAGATTACTTACCTTCAAATGGTTTTGTGCAATTCTATGCTGTTTGTTTACACTTTCAGTTGTTTATAGGGCACTTTTGAATGCCCATAATGCTTTGCGGCGGAGTGAGTTTCCGGTGCTGGCACGTCAATTGAAAAGCATAAGGAAAGCCAGAGATGCCTGCATTTCCATAGAACTACAGCGTTTTTTGAGCATGTAAGGAAAAGAAAAGTAGTCTGTGTGGCTTATAAATGTTGTGACAATCAGACTGGATCAAAAATGGTACAATATTTTATATCTATCGATGTATTAGATGCTTCTAGAGAAGTACAGTTTGTTAAGTTTCAAAAATTTCAAAATGTTTAAATATGCTTGTATAATTTACAAAAATATCAACGATATGGCCCCACCACATCTCAAAGAGTTCTTTAAACAAAAATCAAATAATGCGGGTAGGCTTACCAGATCGGTCTCTAATGGTGACTGTGAGATCCAGTTCAGGAGAACGACTAAAAGTAAAAATTCCCTAAGTATTATCGCTTGCAAAACCTGGAATAGTGTTCCTGTACAGATCAGAGTGTGTGCCACGTTTATTACTTTTAAAAGACAGCTTAAAAAATGGTTGCTAGACCAAATTTGTGATCACATATAAAATGTATCTTACATTTCTTTGTTGTATTTGCCGCTGTTAGTTTATAGTGACTAATGAAATGTCAGCGTGTGATGGCCATTCACTATGTCTTTTTATAATGCGTTTTTATAATGTGTTTTATATATTTATTATTGCCACGAGGACTACGGCTGGAAATTAGCTTTGAGCTAAATCCGGCATATTTACACTAATGTCTTTGTACTGGTTGTGTTCATTAATATGCGCTGTCCTCTTCAAATAAAAAAAAAAAAAATTAACTGAACAACAATTTGTGTGCTAATTGTCAGGTTACATCTCGTACAAGACACATTTATATTCAGCAAACTTTCCAAGAAGAAACTTGATGAGAAATGTGAAGACTTGGGCATAGATCAGTTTGCAGAATATTTTAATCGGTTTGACCGAGGAGTGGCTGATTATATTACTAGATGGTTTGGTCTCTGAGTGCAGTTTAACGTTTACTTTTTGACATTTTGATGATTAGAGTGAAGTTGCTCGGGCTGGCTCATTAGTTTCCCCTTATGTATGGCCCTTCCTGAGACATATGGCGCTGGGGTTGCTAAGACAAACATGCCACTTACACGTCAGTCCACAGTCTATAAAACATGGACATCACATATAATTATATTATTTTTGACCTAAAGCATGTTATGTTATTGTGTTCTAAAACCGGAACCTCATTTGCCAGAGGTGAGCTGCCCTATGTTGTGAAAGTGCATTATCAGGTTCTCAGTTGATTTGTTAGACCAAGGGAGCCCAAAGTGCGGCCCGGGGGCCACATGCGGCCCTCAGACCAATTTTTGGTGGCCCTCAAGCTTCTTGTTGAATTGGCACAAATCGCCAGAGATGATATTTTTTCTGCAAATTTAACATTTCTCCACAGTTAAAACCTAAAAAACGAACATTTTATTGTGAGACAGAGATTGCATTAAGGTTCCAGACTAAATAAAGGAGTGGGTAAGGTTTAAACCTCTTTTGAATCAACCCAGTTGAATGACTGAACTGGCCACCATTTTGTGGCCCTCCATGCCGTATACAATTCAATATGCAGCCCTCGATGAAAAAAGTTTGGACACCCCTGTGTTAGACCCTCAAAACATGCAGTTCTTTCCTCATTGAATTGAACTGTGGCAAGCGAAAGGGATACATCTGTTATCCAGTCCAACATACAGTATGTATCAGTTCATGATACTATCAATTCATGATACAATACACAGTATCAGGTGGATCTCATTTGTCTGATGACGAGGGATGTGTCCAACACAAACAACCAGCACCAGTTTACTGATCCATCTCCTCAGGTGCATCTCATGAGCAACTTGTGATGTGGAGGAGAATCTTTGGCCCAACAGGAATGAACGTCAAAATGTGTAAACAGCACAATTATGTACTACTTTTGATTGTGAGGCATGAAATTATTTTCTGTTATAAATGACTGTAACACAATAAATGGTGAGTGAGCAATTCAAACTAGTGATGTCATGTTGTACTTATTTTCTACAGACCAACAGTGTCATGTCCAACTTCGATGGTAAAGTGATATTTGTAACTTCAGTCTAATTTAGTGCATTTACTGAGTATAGTGAATTATTTCGATGACCGTGTTCATAAACAAAGCTCAAAGACCTCTCTATTCTGAGGCTCTGACATGTTCACTCACAGAAATACTTGCTCTTGATTCATTAACAAAGTTTTTTTCCTTCTGTTCACAGATAATCTCTCAGCGAGTTCCCTTTGCTGTTCCAGGCTGCTCCCTTCAGTGTGAGAGCAAAGGGAGGCCTGTTTTGCCCTCTAGTGGTGACAACACACACTCACATCTATTTCTGCAGATCAAAACATAGGAAATGAAGTCCAAATGAATGTAATATCTTGGAAATAAAGTAACTATTATCAGCTGGGTTAACAATCTCCACTTCCACTCTGCACCAAAGTTGAATTATTTTACTGGGAGACACTGCAGGTAAAAGTCCATTTGTTTTGGGCCAGTATACTCTTTCACCTGCAGTCTCTCACCTTAAGATCTAAGAGGTGCAATGTATTCTGCCTAACGCCTGGTGTGTTGAATAAAAAGTTTCACCCATCTCTGAGTAAATTTACATGGAGTCAGTGTTTTTTCTGTGCTGTCATGAGCGGGTCCGGCTTGTGTGCTTGGACCGGGCCTGTGTCAGGCTTTGGTCGATTGGTGATTGGGGAAAGCAGTCATGCTGAAAATATGGAGTACAGCTGTGACGCACGGGGCAGCCACACAGTGCCTATCGACTAATCAGCCCGCTGTGGGGTCGGCGAGGGGGGGCGGGGGCTCAAGGCTATATTGGGACCTCTGACATTGACACTTTCTGCCCTTTTGGGTTTAGTGGCCTCACTTGACATTCCGTGGTTTTCACTTTGTGTTTGTGTCTGGTATACCAGTTTATTGCAGTACTTGTCGTGACGTAGGTTGTGTTTGCGTTCTAGAATTATATTTAGGTTGGAGCAGGTGCTAATACAACTACATGGGAGAGGAAATTACAAAAAGAAAATTGACAAATGTTGCACTTGATCATTAAATGGTAGCGATTGGATTCACAAACCTGACATACTTTTCCTATGGCTGAAAGTGCTTTCTTTTGGCCAACATAACGTACATGTTTTTGAATAATGTTACCACTTTTGGACATCTCTATGAGAAAATAGTTAAATGTTAGTTCATACTGTATGTGCTGACAAAGAAGACGTTGAACTTCGTTTTTGTTTTCATGTGGATTGGCCGACGAATTACAGAGAAATTAGCAATAAACTAAGACTGCAAATCACACATAACCATAACCTATACAACTCTATGGGAGAGAAACATTTTTTGAAAGAAATTTCCAAGAAGAAAATGTCCAAATGTTTTCCCTGATCATTATTTGATAGTGATTGGATTCACAAACCTGCCATATTATTCTTATGGCTGAAAGTCCTTTCTACTGGCCAACATCATGCACATGTTTCTGAATATTGTCACAACTTTTGGACACTTTTATGATAAAATATTTAGACGTTAGTTCAGGGCTGGGCAAACTAAGGCCTGGGGTCCAAATGCAGCCCGTAAAGCATGACCAAGCTGCATTGGTTAAAAAGAGAAAATTAAGCCAATGTACCGAGAGAAAATCGTGTCCGTCTTTGCATGACAATTGCATAACGTTGCCAAAGAAAGAGTCCCGGAAGAACCATGTGCAGAACCATAATTGATATTTTCAAAACTATATACCAGTTTACTTCAATATTTATCATGACATAGGTTGCGTTCGCGTTCTATAATTCTATTTTGGTTGGAGCAGGTGCCAATACAGCTCTTTGCAGACAGCGTCTTTCGGAACGGCCACAAACGGTCACGCTGTAAAAAACAGTGAGGGGGAAAACGGAGCATGAATATAGCTAAACTTTGAACCAACTGCTCCACAACTACTTTAGCAAATGATGAGGTATGGATGTATTTTCTACCTAATGAAGATACAAAGATGCTGACAGGAACAAAGAGGCCCAATTTACGGAAATGGTAACATTAGCTTCATGCTACAGGCTAGCTTTGAGTGCCGGTTTTTCACTTCTATTAGACAATCTGCTTAATTTTCTAATGTAAGACTGTGTCAACATTCATAAGGACCCCATTTTGACTCAACTTTATTTGTGTGTGGTAAATATGCTTATAGTAAATGGTGATTCCCATAACAAACTTCTTTCCCCCTCGCTAGGCCACGCGCCCTAGTATCTATGCATCTATGTAGCACCACAGTCCCACCCACCGCCTGCAGCCAGAAGTAAAAATCCCATTGAAAATCTTCATAGACTTTTCGCAAAATTCTAATTGTAAGAGTTTAACAGCACCACGGGGGCTAATCAGCTATGTGCTAACTGCTAGCCATAGCACGGATATTTTACAAGCAAGAAAATACCAAAATTTGGTAACTTCTTCAAATATTATCAGATTCCCATGTGTAATCCTTTCCATCATTGGAAAGCTTGGACACTACACTTTCAGAATCTGTCAATAACTCAAAATGCCCTAAAATCGACTGCCCCATTTTGCCATGACCTGACACAAATACTTGAAAACATGGTGATATGCTTTTTTCATAACATTTTGTTTTATATATTTTTGGATACAACTTTAATTTATTATTGTGGGTTTTATGCCCCCAAGTCTAGTGCTAACTTCCTGCTAACTTAAGCCTACTTTAAAACATTAACTGTCCTCGCTATGAAACTACTACAGCAAAAAAATCCCTTGATTTGCTTCTCTTTTATATTAGACAAATATATAAAATGCATATAATGTTATTTTTCAGCCGTAAATGTGAAGATCTGGGTAAAAAAGTGCTACATTCATCTCAATGGACGCGGCCTTGTTTACCCTAAAAGGGGGCGTTTACCTTTTCGTTGCTCCCCTCAAATTACAATAAGAAAATCGACAAATGGGATTGGATTCACAAAGCTGCCATATTATTCTTATGGCTGAAAGTCCTTTCTACTGGACAACATCATGCACCACATGTTTATGAATAAATTGTGAAAGTAAACATTTGTGAAAAGACACAGTGCATCTAATTATAAAGCATTTTGTTGCCGCTGAAGAACTAGCAGGAGAGTTGTTGTTAGCATTATTGTGTTATTGTGACCTTTACTGTAAGTGTGTAACAGTGTAATGTGGATGGCTCCATTATCAAAGCACACAACTCCCCCTGTGCTCCTCCCTGCTCTCACTTTGTCTTATTATCTGCTGACTGCAGTCACAGCCGCTCTCTGACCAACTGTCACACAACTGTCCACAACGGCCCCCAGCTCCACTCCACTCAGGGAGAAGTCAGCTTGACATGCAGTACAGTACAGCAATTATTGTATGGTATGAACTTGATCATTAATATAAGAAAAGGGATATTATCTTTTTGAATTAGACTTATAAGGTTCTAGCTAACATTTTTGTCCAAATTATTTACACATTCTTGTCTGTGAGCTTATTCTATACACTAGATCACATTTTTGTCAATTTTGGTACATTTATTAAGTTTTTATGAGCAAAAACACATCACCCATTTCCATTTTATTGTACGAGTTGTCAAAAGTTTAAACCTAAACATCTCAGAACTACTCAGAACGCAGATAGAACCTTATAACTTGAATGGAACAAAATGTTTTCCCCGATCATTATTTGATAGTGATTGGATTCACAAACCTGCCATGTTATTCTATGGCTGAAAGTCCTTTCTACTGGCCAACATCACACACATGTTTTTGAATACCTTCTCCCATGGAATTTTCACCTCCCGTCCACCTTAATTTTAAACTATAGGCTCTTTAGAAAGTTGAATGCAACCTATTGTGTCAACTATGTTTTATAGGAAATGTTGTCTAATGTGTCATATGCACTTTAAGGCGAGACGCTGCAGGTGAACAGGGAAAACATTTCAATTGAGTAATATCAATTTGAAACTTGTGCTGAAAAATATTTTCATGTAAAAATAAGGCATATTATGTGTAAAAATGGCCGAAATTGCCTAAAGTTTCAATAACAAAATCTACATAATGAATACAGCCAGATTTAAATGTATGGTTTTAATTTAGATGTAGAGAAGGTGAGTGCTTCAGTGGGTAAAAGGTGCCCGTGTCAGGTGCTCTTCAGGATCTGAGTCAGGAGTCCATGAGATGAGAAAAGAATGATCCGAGGCACTCGGATCATTCTTTTCTTATCTCATGGTTTTAATTTGTTGATATTTTAGTCACAAAGCTTTGTCCAGAGGGAATTTTGTATATCTTGTTATCACTGAATAAATCTGTAAAAATTCTAACTTTACCTTTTTTGGGGGGGTTCAAAACTCAGGGTAGGAATTAAATATTGAAAAATCCCTCAGAACAAACCTTCAAAATATTGTTAAGTCCAAGACTGTCAAGTTTGGAGTCGGTAGAAGCTAGTAAAGCGGAGATGTTGTCGCCACAATGTGAGAAAAATGCATTTTGCGAAAATGGACATTCCCTGTGTAGTTCTATGGAGTAACATTAAATCAGTGATTACACTTTTTATTGTGAACATTTTGTCATTTATTTGTTTCCAAGTAAAACTTTATATTAAAAGACTTGGCCCCAAATCTGAAAAAAAAAACCTTTTCTCCTGCAGTGTCTCCCCTTAAGTATCTTACATTATCTGATTGCTGAGTTGTTGTTTCTTTCTTCTTCTTCTTTTCCAAACACACAGTACTTTATGGTTGCAGCTCCGCATTTACATAACCTCTGCTTTTTCATCCAATAATCGCTCCATTGTATCTTGTAGACAGCGCAGTATGAGTTACCCTGCCTGCGATCCCATGTGTGGCTGTGTGTGCGCAGGAGCCTCAGAGCAGCATGTACAAATCAGGTAAAGAGAATAGAGGGCCGTTGTGCGCGCGGCCCTGTATTTCTGGCTGTGGTCGAAAATCTGCTGCTTTGATCTCCTCATATGATCCACTCAGGCTCACGGCTGGAGGAGCTCGGAGTGCACCAGGGAAGCACATGCCTCATGCCCAGGGTTCACGACGTTTCAGCTCACCTTCAACAATATTCTGATAAACGGAGCCCTTTGAGGTGAAAGCATGCTTCTTCGAAAAACATATCTGGAGTTTGCATGTACATGTCATTCTGCGTATTCTGTCATGCTCAACTGCGAGGCCTACTTACCCTCGCAGTGTTGTGGATGTAACTCAATATAGTGTATCTATCGAGTTACATCCACAAATTCGAGGCCAAGTAGGCTATGCTAATGAGAAGCGCCGGCACCGGAAATTAAAGCGGTGTTCGTGGAGCTAGCTCGACTCCAACATTATGCACAGAGTCAACTTCTTACTTGGAAAAAAAATGATATACAGTTGTGCTCAAAAGTTGACATACCCTTTTAATCTTTTGCCATTTTTTCATAGAATATGAATGATAACACATATATCTTTTGTTCCACTCATGGTTAGTGGTTGTGCGAAGCCATTTATTGTCAAACAAAAAAATGTGTTTACTCTTTTGAAATCATAATGAAACAGAAACTCCTCAAATGTCCCTGATCTAACGTTGACCTTCAACAACTGCCAGGAAAATTGTTCAGGAGCAAAGAAAATCTCACTTCAGCTGAAATACAGGACTCTCTGACAAAATTGGACTCTCAGAAGAAATTTATGTTCGTTCGTATGTGTATTTATGTTTCAAGATGCACAATATGTAAACTTTTGATCAGGGACATTTGGCTGGTTTCTAGTTGGAAAAGCGTAAACAAACTTCACACACCTGCTAACCATGAGTGAAGTAAAGGTTTTTGAGTTATCGTTCATATTCTATGAAATGCACAAGTGGAAGATCTCAGTCGATGTTTCCCCTCGCATCTCGATGGACGCGGCCTCTGGTTTACCCTAAAAGGGGGTGTTAACTTTTTCGTTGCTTCCCTCTATGAGAACCATGCATGTAAACACACCACTCCGGATGGTAGCCACGGGCTTATTTCCATCCGTTGTCCCACACTCACAAACACACACTCATTCATCACAATCTATTGTAAATGTTTTTGGTGGTAGTGGAAACTGCCGGAAACCTACACAGACATATGCGAATATGCGTCCGGCCTGGGAGTCGAACCCAGGACCTTCTAGCTGTGAAGCACGAGTAAGTAAGTATCAACGTTTATTTGTGTAGCACTTTACAACAACACAAGGAGACCAAAGTGCTTCACAGAAAGATAAAACAATTAAAACACAGACATTTCTATAACCCAAAAACGAGGTATAGTCCTAGCCCTTGGTGTCAAAAGTCAGTCTGAAGTATCTCCTGTTATGCATATTCAAGCCATGACCTAATGAGAAAATTCTGTATTCTTTGTATTACCACATCAGCAAGTGTCCTCTACCTCAACTTTAAACTATAGGCTCTTTAGAATTCTGTATTATCACATGAACACAACCTGTACAAATAGTTCAGTAAAAGTTGTACAAAGAAATGTACAAAGAGTTGTTAACAGTTGATCGATAATCATTTGCAGACTAACAAATTGACTAAAGAAATTGAACAAAATGTGCATCCCTACTACATGCTGAAGAGGGATGACTCCCAAAGGCAACTTTATGCGCACACATGGCCATCATCTAATAAACAAAAGGTCTCCAGTGACATCTACCCAACAACTCCTTTGATCGCGAGTTGTCCCCGCGAGCTCAGTGACGCAAGTTCCAAACGCAAAAAGAAAAAAAAAAGTCTCATTTGACCCCTGGAGATGAACCCTGAGTACATCTGCTGTGCGTCCATAAATGCTGGGGCCAGTGGAGGCTTTGGTCCATATAAGATCATGAGCATGTATTGGATATCTGTTTTTAGAGGGTAACGTTACATAAGAGTGTGTCCTGAAGGGATCTCATGACAGCTGTAGTAGATTTTCTCGCTGAGGCCGGTGAGATCGTGTTACAGCTGCACCCAAGCCAATTAACTGTGTGACGTGAGCAGGCCACGCGCTCGGATTTACCTCCACTCTTCACTTATTAATATTTCATTCCACTTTGTTTCTTTTCCGAATTTGGGAATGGGAGATACCGCGGGTACCACATGGTAACAAGCTCGAAAAAGGTGATTCTTTTGGAGGCAGTATTAAAGGTTTTGACATAAAAAAAGAAAACCTAATGTGTAATTGTGACTTACTTTACATAAATTTCAGTGGTGGAAACTAAAGTAAAAACGTACAAATTTTAGGTACTTTTACTTTACTTAAGTAAATTCTATGAATAATTTTCACTTTTACTTCAATACATTTTATTTATTTATTTATTTATATTATTTTTTATGTAGCGCTTTTTTACCTAGAGAAGGCACTCAAGGCGCTAGGCAAGATGGGTGAAGTCTCTTGCAGTAGAGCAGTATCAGTACTTCTACTCCACTACATTTTGAAATGAAGTAAAAGTATTTTGAATAGCTTAAACCCGTGTATTTTCACAGTGACGAACAGTCGGTGACTCTAAAGCTGCAGTAACGTCGTTCTTATGTAAAACAGAATTTTGAAGTTTAAAAACCCTGGGGCGTCTCTGACATTTCATCTGGTTTAGGCCTGGATTTGAACTACTTCAGGGTTTCGACCTGGTTTAGAACTAGTTTAGACCTGGTTTAACCTTTAACCCTGAGTTTGATACAAAAGCAAAATTCTTCAAATAATTCCACACATTTAACATAAAAAAAAATCAATTCCTAAAAGGAAGCTTTTGTACATGTTTTTGGTGCAAGGGGAAACCAGAGCACCTGAAGGAAGCCTGAAGACGGAGATCAAGCAAACTCCACAAAACAAAAGCCCCACCCGGCACAAACCCCCTACCACCAAACCTGCTGGTCAGGTTAGCTCGTACTTTTGAATAATCTTGCTTGAAATTGGTCATTTCTTCATCAACTGTTGAAGAGTTTTGACTTGATAAATTGTGGAAGTGACATTTTTAAAGTTCATAATCGAACATTGGACCTTTTCAAGAAGTTCTGCACCCACACTGCGGTCATAGGAGTGGATCTCATTACGGTTCTCCAGTTTCTCAGTTCTTCCCAGTGTTTTTTTTTTCCCTTTGC
>OMNZ01008399.1:1113-15293 GCA_900303255.1 Lesueurigobius sanzi | reverse complement strand
CACTATGATTCCTAATGGACTTAATGAGGAAATTTTGTTTAACTGCTTTTTATAATTTTTTTTATAATTTTGGATTGTTCATCATTATTTTTTCTTTCATGTTAATCAGGGTCAATTTAAGGAGAAGTGGGAGGAGCATTTGTGTGCCATGACATATAGTGGTTGCACCTGTGTGTTTGTTTGCCTGACATTGAAGAAGGGACAGACCCCAAACGTTTGCCAGGCTTACAGGCAATAAAAGATAAAGTTGTAGTGAGTAGTGTGAGTAACATGCAACACTAGTACCTTAACAATCATGTACGGTTGTACTTGTTACTTCCTCCAAAAAAACTGCATTAAGAATTGTGAACCAGCATTATTAAAGTAGCCAGTGACTGGAAAAGTAAACTATTGAGTTACAAAAAATCTGCCTGAACCCAGTCAAAATATTGTTATTGGCAAAAATATCAATAACAAATAAATGAATAAATACATAAATAAAATAGTCATCAAATGCATAGAGAATCAGTGTTAGTTCCAGGGAACTCTCTTACCCAGAGCCACAGCACAGAGCAAAGGTTTGCACAGTCAAACTGACACAAGGGCTATATGCAACAGACAATCTTATGGTCAAACAGCACTTCCCAAACACACACTGAAATAAGAACATTGTTAAACGACACCTACAGCTAGAGGCCATTATCATAATGTAGAAATAAGGGATAACAAATTAAGATGGGAGAATGTCTTCTGAGGTGCCGAACCACTGAAATGGAAACCTCTTTTCATCAACCCAGCCGTTACTGGATGGTTGTGCCTGTACTTCTCTCTTTTGACCGGTCAACTTCACTATAGCTCTGTCTTGCTCCTTTTCACTTCCAAAAATAATGACTAAACTCAGCAGCTCGAACAAGTTCACAGAGTTCACAGCTTCTGCAAAGCCTTTGTAAATAACTAATAGAGAAACATTGACATAAATTGCAATATTTTCAAAGAAAATAGCAACTAATTAGATCACCCCGCAGAGAGGCCCTGCCCTGGGCAGTTGCTCAGATTCATTAGTTGTTGTCTGGAGCTGCTGTAAATATCCGATTCATTGTATAGTGGTTCACCTGCTTATCGAGGCTAGCTTTATCCCTCTTCTTCCCTTCCCTTTCAAAACCATCTCTTCTACAGAGCTAAACTTTTGACCTCAGCCTCATAAAAGGAGAAGTTGGTGGGTTTAAGATGTGAATGTACTGCTGACTATATGGGCTGCATGCGAATGGTCCAACTCTACGATGAACACTCCGGCAGAACTGACAGCCAATACACACAACACAACAGTATTAGATCACTTGTTGCTGAAACAACAACAGTAGGCACACCATTCGATGTAACTACTACCAACACTGAGGGTAACACTAAAGCGGTCATTTCCCAAGACAGAGAATGCTGCGTGAGTAAAAATGGCCAAATGACTCTGCTGCTGATCCACTTTTGCACATGCTAGTCATTGTGCACATGAGCAAACCCTTGGTAAATGTCCATTAAGAGTAACACATGTAAGCAGTGAGCTACATGGTGGTCTGCTCATATCGTGTGAACGGTGGTGTCCCACATCTGTATCTGAACACGCTCTGCTGACTACATGACTCTCACACACTCACAGCAGACATGACTCTCACGCACTATCACAGCAGACAAATCGGCAATGGAGGCACTTAGCGTATCACCCCCACCAGACCAAGGGACACACATTTGTATCCATCACACATGTCCTGACCTCTCAGTCACGCGCACCGCTCCGTCTCTGTACGATCACATCAGTGTGGAAGGTGCGCGGGGAATCATGGACGATGGAGAAATATTTGCAGTGGAAATAAGTGGGTTTCTATACAGTCAATTTGTGCCGCCGCGATGAATAATATATTTTCTTCTTTTCAGTAATAGCACTTTTACTGGCTTAAGCCCAAGAGTGTAAGCTACACAAGTGATCAAATATAGCACACTTAATTCCCCCAAAGCCACAAAAATAGAGGACTGTAGTGAAAGAAGAAGTGAAGTGAGCCTCAGTTGTTCAGACTTGGAGAATGTGGCTCCTGGTGCATCGCAATACTTTTATCCATCCTTTCTATTGAGTTTTTAAGAATGCTGTGCTGTGTGTTTAAGCTCAGAAACTATACTTTTCTCTATCTTTTGGCAAGAGACTTAATCACACTTTGTTATTATGTGATGGGCTGCATTTTTAAAGTAGACATATCAGACATCATTCAATACTTTTTTTTTTTTTTTTTACCTGGATCTCCCTTTGCAGGCAGCAGTAACATCAGAACCAGAATAAAATGTATTGCCATTGTCAATGTAGGTTTGTCAATGAAGGTTTCACAGACTAGGAATTTTCTTCGGTGACAATACAGCAGCAAAAAGAAGCTCTCACTTTCTTATAACAGATCAATAATCATAGTCACAAAGCACTTTGCAGGGGACAAGTTTCCAGTCACTCCGAGCATCCACTCACCCAGGCTGTATTTTTTGCCAAGGAAATACTTGAAAACTCAACCTTTTTTGTACAGGGTGAATGTACTTATTTGTTCCTATCAAATAAATAAATACATAAATAATATTTGAGTAATGAGAGAGGGTAGTGAGTGCTGCTGTGGGTTGAAGTTTGTCACAGAGTCAGGTGCTCTTCAAGGATCCACACGAGAGAATAAAACCTCTTGACATGTACAAACAGAAAGGGGTCCGAGGTACTGCTGACTTAAAAGTCCTTTACTGGGACATCCTACTAACGCGTTTCGATCTGGTGTTCCATGTTGTATCTGCGATGCACCAAAAGTGATGTGAAATAGCTTCAAAATTTGGGCTTTAAACACGGTGAAAAGTCTACAGTTTTACAGTCTAGTCCAGTAGTTCTCGCACCTTGTTTCTCACAACTCAGAAATATTCCTAGCGGAGGTGCCATAGTTTCTCCTGTGCGGCGCTAATGAGATGAGTTGTGTCCAGATGCTGCATTTAATCAGCCATTCCACACGAACCAACAGAAATCTCAAGCCTGTCACCCACCTTTGAGCCCTAAGATGGAGAACACAATGGTCTAGTCCAACACAAATGAATTATAATATTATATTAGTGTTTAGTTAGCAATATGTCCATCACTCACTCAAATAAAGCTTCAAGTTGATTTTCGTTCTCTCTCCATGACCCCGTCCATCCAAGTGTATCCAAAAAAATCAACCAATCATTTTTTGTATAGCCCAATATCACAGCACGAGTTGCCACACAGGGCTGCGCAGACTGCAAAACAGTGAAAACAAGGAGCACATGTAATGTCCAAACAAATAAAATGTCTACACAAAACATGCCCATCCTTAGACCCTCCTCTGCTGTAAGGAGAAACTTATGCACTTTATGCACTTGCACACATTGCTGCACAGGGAGTGTCCTTTCCCAACACAACACCAGTCGGAGCTGTAGCTGACTTTGAACTGTCAATTTTTAGATCTGTGCACACAAACCACACAGTCATCGTTGTACCATGTTTACTACTGGGTTGTTGGCATCTCTATAGGCGTACGGTCAATATGAACTTACTTCCTGTACTTCATTTATAGGCCATTCCCATTGTTATCGGCTTGGCACTATACACAGCTTTACTTGGCACACACATGCCTGGTTTCAGAGCAAATATGCCAGCTAATTGGACCTGTTCATCCTCTGGTCTTACACTAAGAGCCAATGCCTAGTACAATCCAAAAAGTAATATAGAAATGAGTAACATTTTTTAGTAAATTAAATTTGCCCTTGATTACTTGCAAAAATAAAGAAATGCTCCTATTTTTTCTCGTCTCTTACGCACCTGTCGTCTACTTAGATGTGCAGAGCTCTCTGTTTATCAAGTAACTAATTTCAACAAATCTGCCAATGAATTAAGAAAAAACAATCTCATCACACTCAAAATTAGATAGATTTTTTTATTTATTTGAAATAAGATTGTTGTTGATGTTTTATTCTTAATTTAAGTGTAAAAAACTACCCCATTGGCAAATTTCTAGCAAGTAATTACTCAAATCTTGGGCAAATTTACTTATTTCAAGAAAACTACTAATTTCTAAATTACTTTGTGCAGTGTATGCTACTAAACATGACGTAAGCGAACTGCTAATTTACCATAAAAGAGACAAGACATTTATTATTTTCTATAGTGGAATTCATTTTGTTTTGTCAATATACTGTATTTTAAAAGTCAACTCTTGTGGGAAAAGAAAAACAAATTGTATCAACTAGATGTTGTTTGCACCACAGAGACAGTAAAGCTTCACTCAGTCATCCCTGTGAAAAATTGGAATGATGTGTTTGGGTGCGAGGGCCCCGCACACTGGAGCAGTCGTGCAGTAGGTAAAGGCAGTTATTGTGGTCTTGTTTGGTCTCTTGGTCCCCAACGGATCTGTACGTGCTCCCTCCGTCCTCCGAGACCATACACTCTCCACAGCCCAAACCAAACAAGCTTTACTTACCGTGGAGGAGCGGACAGGAGCAGTGACCGGACTGTTTGTTTGTGCTGTGTTGCTTGTATTGTTGTGGTCACATGTGTAGAGGTGTGTGTCCGGGTGTGTGTCCATAGTGCTTAGCTCGGCAGTCCTCGGCCGTGGCTGCCACTGCTGCTATGATTAATGAGGGAGAGCGTGCACAAGCAGAAACCACACTTAAACACAGTGTAGCATAGACATCAATGCAGACCAGTGCTGAATGCGCTGTAATTGGTCATCTTTATACTGAGCATTGTTTTCATTTGCATAGTTATGGTTGTATACTGTAGCTGTAAATAGCCGAGCAGAAGACTTATGACCAGTGCTTCATCTGTTTATGTGCAGCATTCTTCTATCTCTATATATTTTTTTCGGGGTTAAAGATCCAAGAACTATGTTGACGCAAAGAGATGACATTATCAATTTAAATCAATTTAATTTCGTAGAGCCCAATATCGAGTCGAGTTGTTTCTGTTTGTTTATTGTTTATTTGGTTGGGACAGTGCATGTTAATGAACACACATGAGACACATACATGTAAACACACCACTCCAGATTGTAGCCTTGGGTTGGTTTCCGTCCGTTGTCCCACACTCAAGCACACTCTCATTCAACCTGACCTTTTGTACATGTTTTTAGTGGGGAACCGGAAAGCGGAGCAGACACGAGAACATGCAAACTCAGAAACACACAGAAAGGCCCCCTCCTGGCCCGGGATCTTTAAGCTGTGAAGCATGAGTGCTAACCACTGTGCTACCATGCCCCACTTATCTGTGGGTTGTGATTTTGAGAACTGTACAGACATAAAAACAGTGATAAAGTAATTGTAATATCAAAAGAATGTAATATCTAAATAAAAAAGCATACGTTATCCCCATCCTCCGTGGCAAGGAAAAACTCAAATGGAGAAACCCAGAGGAGAACCACAATGAGGAGATATCCACTCCTATGGACAGGTTAAAGATGGTCCCAGGCAGAAGAGCCCAAGCTGTATTATAACAGTAATTAATGGGAGTGTTGTGGTAACTGCCTCAGTCTGTTCCTTCACTCCACCACAGTCCAAACATGTTGCTGTAATTCTGATTTCAAAAGGACTGCATATGACCAAACACTGAGGGGTCATTGGGTGACTGTATAAAGTTATGCACTGTGGTGTTAGAGTGTGTATTTTCCCCACCAACGTCCTCCCTGACACATGCATGTTCATGGTTCTATTATGCCAACGTGACTTTCTGTAATGAATAATGTGCTGGTCATGACTGTGTTCTGCACAGTTTAGTGATGACGTCAGGAGTAACTGGAATTAAAATGTTGCAAATGAACTCAAAGTCATCAGATTCTGCAAGCAGAGAAACATAAAAATAATAATGAGAGTTATATAGTTAATGTACGTAGTTTGAATTCTGTTTGAGGCACATCAGAAGTCAGGCGCCGAAGGGACGAAGATCTGGTGAATTTCAGAATAAGGTCAGCTATAAACTTGCTGTATTTGGATTTTAAGGATTTCTGAGGGCAGGAGCAGAAAGAATGAGGCATGGACTACTGGATTCCTGACAGTGAATGGTGAGTTTTATCTACGTTTGTTTAGCTATGAATCCTCTGTTTGCTAGTTTCTCCAGAGGTACGTAGTTGTTATCACATGAAATCCCATGAACTTGTGGGTTTGAGCAAGCTCTGCCAGCTCTGCGCAGTACGGTGCACCCAAATGTACTCAGTGTGAGTTTAGGCAGTTTGTGGAAAACCCGGACTGGATCAGGCCCGAACCCGCACAGAAGTCAGCGTGAGCCGGAGGTTAGCGATTTAAAATGTCGTTCTGGGACTCTGGGAAGCGTGGTTGCATGACTCTGCACTTTATACAATCACCCAGGCATGTTAAATTATATAAAAACTTGTTGGTTTTTTTGCCAGAAACTTGAATTTTTCGTCCACTGGTCAGCTGCCATCTTGTTTTGTGTTTACATGGAACATGGTGGACAAATGTGTGCAGTTTATTGGCACCAGAATGCAGCCTGTGTATGGAAGATTGGGGTCATTGCTTTGTTTCTTTTTTCAATAAAAAATAAAATCCAAATGTACAGAGAATAAATACAGATGTACATAGAAGGTCAGGTTTAGAGAAGCATGTTAGTGCAATCATGAGAATTAAAATGCCTGGATTTTGTTGTGAAAACAAATCTACTTTAAATACAGCCTTTATTTTACATCTTCTAGACCAACTGGACCCACAAAACCATTTATTTGTGTGGTAATTTTACATCCAGGGAAAGAATGATGTGAGTAATGTATTTGGTTGTTTTCAATCACGATTATTTGATTGATATGACTCTACACCATACAGATGATGAACATTCAATATGTGATTCAATTTGCTGAAAATGAAGATGCCTAGCTCTTAATCGTGCATCATGACTCTGAGGAGTCAAAATAACTCAAAAAATGCCATCAGACCCCAAAGAGTGAAGGGAAGCATATGCAAAATGAACATTTTGGAGCTTTTAACTATCTTATGTCTCTCCCTCATAAAAAATAACATACCTGGCCAATCCTCTTCACAATGACCATCTACTCTTCATCTACTGCATAAACACTCCATTCTCTATTTTTAGAATCATGTTTGCGTCATTGATCATACTTCAAAGTGTTGTAAGCATTTTTAAAGTTCATAAACCATCACCACTGCACTATGGATTTGTTAGCCTGCCAGTGGGTAGAAATCCAGGCTCACGTACTGTTTTGTTTGCATCTTTAATCCCCTCCGCTGCCAGCAGAGGGTGCACCTACCAAACTTTGAGATGCAAACCAACACAGCCCTGGATGATATAGCCTCTTTTCCATACACATACATTATAAATAAAATAGACCAAAACCAGACACATAGATGCTAATTACCAGACTTATCTGTGAGTTGTGTCAGTCACAGTGAAGGGGAAATTGTCAGTAATTATCACATTGTTTATCAGACAGACAGTCCGTTAGATAGGAGCGGAAAACAAGCGTTCCCTCCGTGCAGAATGGGTGATAAGCCCGTCACCTCACTGAACCAATACTATATCCTCCTTTCCCTTTTTCTCTGTGTGATTTCAAAGGATTGCAGCATCCTCTCTGCCTTCAGGCCCGGAGCTCGCAAAAACAGAATTCTAAAAGCAGCCTGCATCAAGGCCAGGATTAATCATCACACTCTCCCATATCTCTCCATCTCCTCATCTGCCCATCCATCGCCGATCAATCTGCATAATAACCCTTCAAATTAGCCGTAGATTAGCCACACACGCGCGGGCTGTAATTGTCCTTGTCCATCACGGCGCGGCGGCTGGTGTTTGCGGCACAGATGGTCAGATGGAGCAGAAGACTCCGGGGGAAGAATCTTCTGCTGTTGGAATTCTGTGTCTGCCTACTCGCCTCTGTACTGTACTGATGGGCACTGACAGCAGCCTCTTGAACAGGACTAAATGCTTTTCAACTCGGATTTGATCTCAAAAACCACAGGCTGACTGCTAGGTGTCTAAAACTTCATTCGACTGCAGGATAATAGAGTTCAGATCAAATGGGGCTGAACCAGGCTATACAGGGCTGAGACAAGACTAAACTGAGTGCCTTTTCACTGCAACACCTTTTATCATCATGCAGATATGCACAGCATCTGGTTCAGTGATAGATACAGATCATCTACTGTTAGCTCAAGGGGAAGAAATTAGCCTCAATAGTTTGAATGGAAAGGCCATATTTGTTAAAAAAGAAAATCCAGTCATGAATCGCAATGGAGGCCTCAGGTTTAAGCTGGATCCAACCTATAACAACCTACTGAGACAGAAACCTATTGACAATAACAACCTTAGAGTGAAACTATCGCACTGTCATGCTAATGAGTCTGGACTACTGGGCGGAGCAGGGCCATAGAGAAGTGTCAACAGCCTTAGAACTTAGCCCAGGGTGAGACAATACAGAGGTAACGAGCCATAGTAAGAATAAATAAGATGTTTTCCTACCTTTACCACCAAAAGAGGAGGGACTTAGAGGTTTACTCTTAAGAGACCCACGAGCGTGTTCAAGTCTTTATTAAGCTGATGGCGATCTTTGGACGAAGATCAAAACGTCCTGCACTTCAACTACAGATGAAGACCGAAGAATCTTTGCCTACGATGGACAACTCCTGTACGACTGAGAACTTACACAGTTTGAATATAAAAGAGCAGAGAAGAGCACCTTTAGTTTACATCAGTTAAGTGAAGTCAAAAAACAAATGGCTACCAGGTGGAAGACACTGTATAACAAATGGTAGAGGACCACATTTTGAGATGAACTAGGCTAATTCCTAACAGTAACAGCCTGCCCCCTTTCTATACTCTCAATTATTTGAATAGCAGCTACTTGAGTGCCAAATGTCTTTCCTAACACAAGCTTCTGTATTCATAAAAGGCTTGGGGCTTAATTCTAAGTAAGCTTACATATCATTCCCTCAATACAAATGTGTACATTGCTACACTTAATTAAAGCCTGAAAACATTTTGACCTGCCGTCTTCATCCATTATACTATGCAATTAAAATACAACAGACATATAGACAAAGTAAAAAAATAAAATTAAAAATTAAAGCATGCATATTACATCATAGCTGACCTCCATAGCAGTGAATGTGGCTGACCACAAAAGGCAACGGGAGGTTTGCATTTCCATCCGGCTGCCTTGTCTGGGCTCTATGCAACGATATGATAGCTTTTACATCTTATTATTCCTCTTTCCAAAGCAGAGATTATGCAAATACCTACTTTGTGAACTTGCTGGCTTCTTCATTCCCTCCATTGCTGGCTTGTGTAACAAGCCTCCCTCAGTTCTGGCTACTGTATGTATATGTGAGGCCAAAGAAAAAGCCTTTATCCCAGTGATGAAAGCTGCATTTATGGAGAGTGTGGACGGCATATTTCCTCATCATTTGCATGTTGAGAGGAGGGATAAAAATACTGTGTCTTTATTTAAGGAAAAACATGTAAAAAATGCTCAGTCCTCACCCTCTGCGGGCGGTCTCCGCTCATCCCTCCAAGCTTGGGTCTACTACCAGTGGCCTGGGAGTTTGAGGGTTCTCTGCTGTATGTTTGCTGTTTTTAGAACTGTAATTTTCTGGACTGAGACTCCAGTTTGTTACTGCCAAGAGTGCTCCAGTGATTATGGGTACCACTGATCCCTTCACCCTCCTGACCTTCTCCTCTCTGAGCCCCTGGTATTACTCTAGTTTCTCATGTTCCTTTTCCCTGATGTTGCAATCACTTGGGATTGCTATGTCAACCACTAGGGTTTTCCTCTGTTCCGCTGTTTGCCCACCGCAGTTTTTGGTTGATTAGCGACTCGCACCTCACCCATTTCAGTCTTGTTCATTGTATGCATTTAAAATTAATCTGAAACCTGAATTTGCTCTGTATTAATTCTCTCTCTCCCTCTCTCTCTCTCTCTCTCTCTCTCTGCTTCCCCGGCCTTGTCCTTGCCCCACTCGACCCAACAGGTGAGTAATTATTTCTATTTCTCGTTTGTGAGCTGCTGTGTCCATAAAGCATCTTTGCTCAGCCCCGTGCCCATGGACACTCTCCTTGCCTGGGCATAAATCCTGGCTCATCCCCCTCACTTGGTGATAATGCATGGATGTGGGTGCTACTCCAGCGAGCTCTGATATGCCAAGGCCCGGTGTGTTTTATGCCCACTGCTGTCCCCCGAGGCGGGCTCAGCCTTGGCCGCACTCCCCTCCACATGCAGCTCTTCTGGTGAGAGAGGAGAGAGGGGAGATCAGGTCGCACTAAATACTGGCTTTAAAGAAGAAATGTGGCGGCAGACATTACAATGAACTGAGAGCCTTGGAGATTTGGTGTCAGAGAGCTTTGAATGGAGTTTTACAGGCGAGAGGTTTGTTGGAATAAGGTCAGAATTTTGGGGAAAGAAAGTCTGGCAGTTCCAAAGTTAGATTGTGCACAATGTGACTTGGCCTGTCAGCATTCATCCTGGGGGCTATTCATCAAAGCAGATGTTGTTTGCACTTTGCATCTGTTTCGATAGATTCAATGAAAATATATATATATATCTGATCTTGTTGGAGACGTCATGAACTGTCACTGTAGACCACTTGTGTGTAGTACTTTTGGAGGCTAATATGATGCAGATTACTTACATTTTAGTCTGTTCATATTGGGGAATACAATTTCGATCAAAACCAATTTAAAATTGCAACTGCTCATCAACCATGCTAACTTGTAAAAGTTTGTAAAATTCTCCATTGTGAGATCAATGAAGTCTTATCTTAAAAAGGCAGAGGTATTGTGATTCTGCCTGTGCACCAGTGTGTTCCATAATCAAAGCTGAGAGCTCTACTGAACTACATGTGTGACATTTTACTTTATTTCTCTTAAGTACCTATAGTTACTATCACAGCTTACTGTGACATACTAGGTGTGAATCACTATCAATACTTTTTACCCATGTATAGAAAATGACTACTGAGTCCGATATAACAATACTGTGGTGTCAATCTGTCCATCACTAGTCTTCATAGCATTATTTAGGTTTAGGCCTGGACATGACTGCAGAGTATATAAATAAATCTTAAAATCAGGCTTAAAATCCAAATGTCTTTGGCCTGGAGCGCCCCCTACAGCCAACAGTGGGCTCAGAACTGATCCAATATTGGATTATTGGCTTTAAAAATGTGGGGGTTTCAACAATCGCGTAATTGTTCCAGGAAGTAGAAAATGAAGCGCTGTAGGACCAACGCAAACTAAGTAATTCAAAACTGCGTGAATGAAGTGAAATACTGCTCTGTTTTTGACGAAGGAACATCATTATAACATGGTTAAAAGCTTTAAAAAAGTCAATTTAGCATGATATGTCTCCTAGAAGGGTTATTTTAGAAAACATAATGAGCAAAGCTACAAGTTTGTCCAAAACTGTCATGTTAAGCCACAGGAAGAATGTTTCGTGGCTGCGGACCCAATCACAATTAATATGGGATTGAGCATTTGCAGATTTCTGTTTAGATACTAATTTCAGATTTAGTGTCTTGTCTTTCCCTATTCATTAAATTGGAGTTATCTACAGTCATGGCACATTTCATGGTCTGAAGCCGGAGCTTTTGTTATCTGTGTGTGTGTTATCCATCCACAATCTTGTCAAACTAAATGTGCCATCACTGCAACATTTTTCAAACTATTTGTCAAACTCAGAAAAGATCCAATTCTTAGCCATGTCACTTTGATACTACATGTATTTCTCTGTACGCACATGAAACGTCCCGAGTACATGTATTTTCACATCACCAGGCGAAGACATTTTTGATGATGGGGGAAAGATGTGTTCAGGATCCCATCAAAACGATGTGACTGTGCAAAAAATAAAATAAATAAAACTCCTCCTTCTGGTTTACTCTTAAGAGAAGTGTGCTCGAGTCGTTATTAAGCTGATGACGATCTTTGGACTAAGATCGAAACGTCCTACACTTGAAGAGTTAATTTGCAAAAGCAGATATCTCCGTTTTGAATTCTTTGCCAAATTGTTATACATTTTGATCGCCTTACTCTACAGGTGACACAAGTAAAACTAAAGTTGAATCAATTTAATAAAGAACAAGTAACTTAAAATGCCTGATCCACTAATATAGGTTTGGTTATTAAAAAACAAGCTACACAAAGGGAAAATCACAAGCAAATGTTGATTTTTGTAAATGGGACTTGTTTTTGCAAATGAACTCTTCACTTCAACTACAGAGTAGTTCAAGATTGAAGAATTTTTGCCTACGATGTACAACTCCTGTATGACTGAGAACCTACACCAACTGATAAATTGGATGTTTTTGTCATTCACTTTCTAACTAATCAACAAATCCATCAAAGCAGGGGGTACTCAGAGTATAAATGAACGGCCCGAGGGGTACGTGAGACAAAAAAGGTTGGGGACCACAACACAAATGAGAGCACTCCAGCAGAATAAACAACCAATTTAAAAGTCAAAGTGACGTGGGAACATTATAACATGCTTAAAGGTTCATAAAAGTCAATGTTGCATATAGCTCCCTTTAAGTCAGGTGACTGGGAGACTACAGAGACATTTGAACAATTGTTTGAAGTTGTTTTACATCTCACAGTGTATATCCAAAGTGGGGTTCGTTTGTGTAATTTTTCCGATGTGGAGGGCTGACTCACTTCTGAAGTGCTTTCATTTCCAGTTTTCACTTTTCCGCCGCGCTCCTGTCGTGACGTCTCTATTTGCGCTGGTACTTTCCCCGTTTGATCTCCCGTCTCTCGCTGAGACAAAGAGCAGCGGGCGCTCGCATTGTGCACCCGGATTTAATTAATTTGCACATCCGCTGTGCCGCAAAAGGCCTAAACACAGGGAAAATGTCACCGCGCCGTCGAGAGTCCCCGGGATCAGCGGAGGTTGGCTTTACAAAGGCTAAGAGACGTTCTGAAGGGGCCCGGTGCCCTGTAATTCAGCTCCTCACCTGAGCGCGGGCGGATGAAAGACGAGACGCTGACGAGGAGGCGGCTCTCCAGGAGGGGCCAGGGAACAGACAAGAAAGCGCACCCACATGTGTCAAAATAAGAAGGGAGCGAGGTAAAGCGATATCAGAGAGAAGAGAGAGAGAGAGCGAGAGGGGAAGATATGTGGAAAGTGTGGGGGGTAAAGAGACAAGAGCGAGGTGAAGAGATGAGAGAGAGAGAGTGCGAGAGGGAGGAGATCAAAATCTAGAAATCATTTCTCATCTCATGAATCATTACGAGATTAAAGAGATACCTTGCTGTTTTAAATGGACATCAAAACTGTTCTTCCACAAATAGATATGAAAAGACAATAAACTGTTTTTATTTGTGTGTTTTTACAGATGCATCAATTCCCTGTAACATATGGTCGTACCTCCCTCACTGATAATGATGAAGCCAAAACTAGGTAGCAAATCAATAACAGGCCCGTCTTAATATGATTCCAATACTAATATGTATTATCTTTAAAGACCGCCATTGACGTATTTCAATGTAAAGCAGTATGTTTGCAAAATGGATTGCACACACAACAATACCTCCTCGTGACATCAGCCAGTGGGGCCAAGCATTTGGAGAATATACTCAAATGTTCATGAATGAAATACAGTACGACACATTTCACTGAATGGGAACAAATTATGAACTATTAAGTTAAATATTGACTCTTTTACGCTGGACATGTGCATAATACTGTTACATACAGCGGCCCATGTTTAACCTTCACAAACACATTATCGAGGACAGTGTTGGTGCCTCTCATTGTCCGGCTGAAGCGCCCTTTGAAGACACACTGGATGGAATTATTTATCAAATGAAAATACGGATGAATGAAAGTGTAGTTTTCATTTCAGGCTAAAGAATCATAATGAGAGCAGTTTCAAAACCCAGGAAATACAGATCAGTCTTCTGCAGTAAAAGAAGGAATGACTCAAACCTGCATGAATTAAGATAAATATAGCTTTTTGTTTTTGATGAGGGAACATTATCTCATGGTTCGTTGGTGTAGGTTCTCAGTCGTACAGGAGTTGTCCTGTCTTCAATCAATCAATCAATCAATTTATTTTTGTAACGCCCAATATCACAACAGAAGTCATCTCAAAGGTCGGTACAGACAAAAACAAATCAATATCAGACATCAATAATGATCAAAAATAATTCACACACGAATAGAAGGACC
>OMNZ01008398.1:1676-23646 GCA_900303255.1 Lesueurigobius sanzi | reverse complement strand
CACACACACACACACACACACACACACACACACACACACACACACACACACACACACACACACACACACACACACACACACACGTTACGTTAGCATTGTAGCGAGACAATGTGGCTAATCAGCCCGTGGAAATGTGGCCATGTGTGTGACATGATAACAAAAGGGGGAGGAGATAAACCGAAGAAGGTACGGGCAGATAGAAGTAGGCTTTCTCTGGTTTATTTTACTTTTGAAATGGATCAAAATAGACAGTGCACGGCCATCATCGTCACCATTGTTCCATGTAAGGCTCATTAGTCAATATATCATCACTGTGGTATTAATCAATAGGCTCTGTCACTTTACTATTGCTGTAACTCTTAATTGATGCCCTCTCAATAACATTAGCTGCGATGTTTACGTAAATATTACCGCACTTGACAAACCGGTCGCAACCTTGTTAATCATTCCAAAGAACAACAAACTGCGGGCAGCTGCCAACATGATGGAAACACACTTTATTGTACTACAAAGTTAATTATGTGGATCATTGTGCTCCAAAAATAAACTAAGTGCTCTTGATTATGCATAGCAACAAAGGTCAGTGAGCATTCAATATCTTCTGTAGGAAAACTTGTCACCACAGAGCAGGTCATTTAAAGTTGTTTTAAAGAGGATGAACTATAGAGCTAGTGTTATGAATAGTATAGAAACTGATATGTTAGCAGTTCATTTCAAGAAAATGGTTAAAGGGTAGAAAAACAGCCCATACTGTATGTGTGTTTATAATATTATTCAGGAAAGCTAAAATGGTGTGAAGTCAAGGGTCATTGTGTTAAAACGACCAAACCCTGCAATCTTTAGACATCTTCAGTGACTCAGCTAAATATTGGGTTGTTCGTAGAGCTAAGGAAACTGCAGCTTACTATTTTAGTTTAATTTTCTGAAATGAACCATAATAAAACAGTAAACACTATTCTTGCATTCAAGTAAACACTCTCAGCTTTTCAGCAAAGATGGTGACAAACAGATGTGGCCTTTTGGTCCTCTTTAAAAGAAGTTTGGACAGTTTTTGGCGCTGCCTCAGACAGCGGCTGTGGTCCACTTAATTGATGTAATTAACGCTGGTCGTGGTGAGTGTTTGTTCAATGACTTCTAAACCCAAGCCCTTGGCTGCTCTCAGGAGGGGAATTGGGAGAGCAGAAAGCACTTCAGTTTTTTGTCATGCTTCACGGGAACCTAGAAATGGGTGGAATAATTCTCAGCTCTTAAGCATGCTCAGAAGGGCTGAGCGGCGAGGCTCAGCTAAGTCATTCTCCATGGAGGCAATGGCTCAGAGGCAGTCCTGACCAACAGCCAGGCCAGCACTGCTGAGGCGGGACACACTGTATGGGGCAGTGTAGGTGCTGCATGGAGGAGCACTCACAATGCTGCTGACTGGTGTCATGTAAAAGCACTGTTTACACTGTGTCCTTGATGCTCAGGTAGAGCTGTCTCAGGGTGACTGCAGAGCTGAGAGGGGGAGATAGAAAAAAGCCGGAAGGGGACGCGCAGGAGGGGGAGTAAAATGGTACTTTTTCCAGCAGAAGATATTTTGTTCTCTCATCTCTGAAATTATATAAACTGCTTGTGGCTAGTGCAGGCCTCAGATGCAGTGAAAATGGGCCTCAACTGCCTGGCTCCCTAACAATCTACTCCACATCTTCAAATCTTCCATCTCTGCCCCTGAGCGCTGGCACAAACAAACAAAAGCCTCCTGCTCTCCTCTCTTAGTCTGTCTTTCATTTCCTCTGAGGAAGATGGCTCTCTTAAAATATTCAGTCCCTTTAAAAGTGGCACGTCACACTGACCGGGCTATTTCCTTTAATGAACTATAGTCCTGGTGCCTCAGTGCCTCTGTCTGTCAGCTAAGGTACCCTACAGAATTGTTATTGGTGTAGGAATGGCTCAAAGAGAGTGAATTGCCGGTTTCCCAGCACATATCAGTTGTTGAAATTGAGCAGTGTGACATTATGGTCAAATGGATTTGTGCAAACCCTTAACATGCTGCTGGCTCTGACTCCGCGCCCCGGTCTGGACTGGCCCGCCCCTCCCACAGAGTAATTCACTCAGGGCTAAAGCTGGGTACTACCTGACCCCCACCGCTCGGCCGTCAGTTACTGCTGACCTCCAGCGAGGTGCCAATGAAACATGTCCATTGAGCGGTGAGCAGAACAAACTGCCTCACCTGACTCCTGCTGACAGCTCAGCGTTTTACACAGAGCTGTGGATCAGCACCGGGCCACGGCTCACAGTCAGACCACAGCAATACAGAGTCTGCACTGAGACGAGCCGGGGGCAAAGTGGCACCTGCAGAGTCCAAACACTTATTAGACCAGTCTGCGCCATGCAACAAAATACATGTCAACTCACGGCACTAAATTACATGACTCCATTACCTGTGTCATGTTTTAAAATGAAATAAAAATGAAATATTGACAAACGTATTTAATTTGTGTGAGGTTTATAAAGTCAAGAGAAAGGAGCATGAAAGAAACCAAACTAAACATTCCCCATTTGAAAAATAATAGGGCCAGTTGTGAGAATCTGATTTTTAACAAAGCATGGGGTCAAAGAGCACAGGCTACAAATACAAATGCCTACCTATTTACAGTTATTCATCCTAAAATTCGCACAAAGTTGACTAAAACAAGCAAAACAACGATGAGGAACGTGCAAAACTCTATGTAAGTCAGCATATGGACCAGCTGCTGTCCTGTCCCCCGTACAGAATGGTCTATAGGCTCTGTGCCGCTTGGAGGAGCACTCACAATGCTTCTGACTGGATGTCATGTAAAAAGCACTGTTTACTCCGTGCCGCTCCTCTCAGAGCTCTGTCCTTGACGCACAAAGTAAAGCCGTCTCAGGTTGACTGGAGGACAGCTGATAAGTTAAATTGTCCTTTCAGTGGGAGATACTGTATTAGGTTGCTGAAATTCCCTGCGGCTTTGGTTCCATAATATGATCATTCTTTAGTATATTTTACTATGCGAAAGTCAAAGCGGCAATGGGCACGATTTTAATATAGTACATTTTATCATATAGTGTGTCTGCAGTCTTTCAAATCCACCAAAAATTGTCAAACAGATGATTTTTCCTATTGTCCAATCAAAATTTATGCAAATTGTTTTAGAGACAGAGCCAAGAACTACTATGCGGTTTGAGAGATCCGAGCTGCATTTTCATTTAAAAACAGCTTCACAAAGGGTTTTTTTTCTCCCACAAAAGCCCGACTAAAATTTAAACAAATGAGAAGTGAGCCCTTTTTTACAGGGTCATAAAAGCTTATTAGAGCTTGAGCACAGCGCCCGGTGATCTTTCACTCCCTGCACCTTCACTTCTCCAATTTAGCTAAGAAATCTGTCTTTTTTTAAACACTAGAAATATTTTGACCTTTATAAAAAAAGGAGCCAATGAATGCTTCAGAAGGCAACATTTCTTTTATAAATTATGACTACCCTTATTCAGACGTGGAAAGGTGCTGCTGCAGAATCGCAGACAAAAGTTATTAAGACGTCATCTGCACTTAGGTAAAGTGTATAGTGGATGTTTTGTCTCTCATCTGAGGAGAAAGCATCATCAGTGGCTGACAGAGCACCAATAACCACCGAGCAGAGTTAACCAAAATACTTAGTCACTATTTTAGCTAAAATTAAACTACTATCAGTGTTGCCAAGTAATAAGATAAGATAAGATAGCTCTTTATTGATCTCACAATGGAGAAATGTACTTGTTACAACAGCTCTTAGGACAGGATCACACAGGGGGGTGCGAAAAGTCAGGAAATGTGTCTTCAGGAAGAAAAAAAGATTTGCAAACAGTAGTAATAATACTGGAATAGGATTAAAAAATAAAGCTAAATATAAAAAAGGCTAATAATGATAACAATAAAATAAGTGTCTCTTAGCATTCATCAATAAAAAAACGGTATAAACTGTAGGGGTGTGCTCAATATATCGTATCGGCAATATATCGTTGCGGAGTACTTGACAATACGTGTATCGTGATACGCAAATAATAGAATAAAATAAATTTTATATGGCTGTTTGACCCCTTGGCTTATTCAGAACGTATCACAACACACACGCCAACTACTGTACCAAATTGCTGAGCGCATTCAACATGATAAAAACATATTTAGTACACTCTTAAGATCCTTTTTCATCCGTTTCTATGGAATATATATTGTATTATGGACGCTGTACCTGGATACACTTGTATCGTGATACGTATCGTATCGTGGACCCTGTATCGGGATACGTATCGTATCGTGAAGTTGTTGGCAATACCCAGCCCTAATAAACTGTATAAAGACATATCTTATGTACACTGGGTAAAAAATGTTTTAAATAAGATAAGATAACTAATAAGTGACATTGCAGGTTTCGTAAACACTGAGGTTATTGCACATGTTAAACTTGAAACATTGTTATTGCACATAGTAGCTCTATGTCACGCGTACCCAAAGTGCGGTCCGGGGGCCAAATGCGGCCCTCAGACCAATTTTTGGTGGCCCAAAATCTTCTTGTTGAATTGGCACATGTCGTCAGAGATGATGTTTTTCTGTAGGTTTTTGAGGTTTTCTGCACAATTAAAGCCTCAAAAACTTTATTTAAATTGTGAGACAGGTTCCAGACTAACTAAAGGTGTGGGGAGAAGGTTTAAACCTCTCTTTAAATCAACCGAGTTGAATTTTGGACTGCGCTGGCCACCGATCTGTGGCCCTTCATGCTGTACCCACTTCAATATGTGGCCCTCGATGAAAAAAGTTTGGACACCCCTGCTCTATGTAATTCACTATATCACTTTTTAGTAACAAAGTAACAGGATTACAATTGCAAAGTAATGTTACGGGATTACACTTGCAAAGCTGGTAAATCGAGTACAGTATAAGTCGAAGCAGCTTCATGATACACTTTTTGTGTTAAGCTGCAGATGTTATTCAGTCAGAGCAATATCTGGTTTCAGAATTGGCACTTTAATAAAGTTAATCCCAAAGCACTGAGCAGCTGTTGCTTCATCCTTTTGTTTTACACCAAAGTAACTAGCAATTAGTAATCAGATTACTTTTGAAATAACATAATCAAAGAAATGTCAAGATTACTTTCACAAAGAGTAATCAGCAGTTGGATTACTTTTATGGAGTATAGCAGAGAATATGACTGAATATGTTTGAATACAATAATATAAATGTAAAGATTCAGATTTAGTCGACTAAATTTAAACAGAATTTTGGTCGATTTTTTTGAAAATTTTCGAAATTGTTTGACTAAATCTTGACTGAATCTCAACAAACAAAAAAAAAAAGATTAAGAAACTAAATTGTTGCCAAAATGAACGCCGCCACCAAGTACAGATGGCGGATTATCACTCCTGTCTCCTCGAGAGTCGTCCTCTTGTCCTTGTGCAGCGGGACGGTCTTTACATAAGCTCACGTGACTCGGGCCTCTCCTGTCCGTGCGGCTTCCGGTTTGGAATCACAACAGTCCTTAGCTCATCAAAACAATCCCGCCCGTCCATCACACGCACACGCACACACACGCAAGCACACACACGCACGCGCACTAAAGCAGCAGTCAACAATCAGGATGCGTGAGGAAGTGGAAGTGTGAAGCGCGTGTCAGATTAGCGTGTAGCGGGAGTCTCATGGCCGCCGCGGGAGATTTGGCCCCGAGCCACGAGCCAGATTTGGGGAAGTTCCAGGTGTTGCCGAGCGCGCATATCCTACTAACCTTATCAATGGCTGGGGGGGGGTTGAGAGCTGGCTTCCCCGCGGCGACTTAAATACATGCAAACATATAATTAATGCATATGGATCACTTTAGCAGATGGACAAGTTCATGTTTGCCTCCTCAGCAGGTGGACAGCTCCTTTACTATTAATGAAAGCCAGTGTGATTAGCAGCGCAGGAGCATTATCAGTGAGAGATATGCCACCGTACACATAACCTGGAATAATGAGGAAATTGTCCGAGGTAAATGGGCCAAGTCGGGAAAGCCAGGTATGTAAAACAATGCCGAATTTATTAAAAAAAAATTAAAAAAAGGCACATTTTTGTAAACTGAGAAGCAAACCAGAAGCCAAAGTACTCTCACTTACAGAAAACAAGCGCTTCAAATATTCCCGTGAGCGTGTGCTGTGTCAACATACAGTACACTTCTGGATTCCTTTCATTTATCCATTACCACATTCTCCAGCCCATGCATCTTCCACACCCTCTGTCCGCTCGTGTACCGCATATCATTTCCAAAGGGGTCTTTTTAATGAATTTAATTTCCTTGTGCATAGGAAATGTGATAATTAAATGTGAAATCCATTACTATCCATTATTACACTGCTGTCAGGTGACGCTGGCAGGAGATGTATGGCTTGGTTAACACCAGCCCAGAAGGTGAAATTTGTGGGACTTTTGTTCTTTTGGATGATAATAATATTGTGCAATAATGTTAGCGTGTGAGAGTCAGTAGTTACAGCGCGAACTGCCATACTGTATAAATTAAGGAGTGTTTATATTTGAAGAAGTCGTAGGCAAAGCTTCTCCAGTCTTCAACGTCCTACACTTCAACTACAGAGTGCAGACGAAGACTGAAGAATCTTTGCCTGCGATCGACAACTCCTGCGCGACTGAGAACCTCCACAGACGGATTTGAAGAAGTCCACAAGATTGTAAAACGGGGATAGAGAGAATCTAGCCCCCCCCCCTCCTGAATTGCGAGTATTGGTTTATTGACAGGTCGGCTCAGAGGAAAATTCCTCCCATTGGTCAAAGATAATTTACAAATTCTATTAAATAAACATATTTAGGTCATATTATATCAACGGTTTTCCAAAGTAGTCACCTGGACTGTCTTAGAGTTGAGGACATTTTACCTTCCATCTGTGAAGGTGCTTCTGAACATCTTTTGGCCAGTCCAGCTTCTCCTATAATGGAAGTTTTAAGCCCACTGACTTAAAACTGTAGACTGACACGAGCGCCTTTAATGGAGGTCTTAAACAGTGGCTGAAATAAGTCCAGATATGCGTTTTTATGGATGTGTTGAAAAAGCCTTATATGGACGAGTGTGGAAGATGAGCCGTGGATCTGGTCTTTCCATTGCTATTGCTATTTCCACTGCTGTCTATTTGATATGGACATACCATATCAAATAAATACATGAGTAAATAAATGAGGAGACAATATTCCGGTCAGGGGCCTGTGAACTTGTTAGAAAATCCTACATATTCTGTAGATCCTTATTGAATGCACAGGTTTTAAGATATCATAATATCAATAAGTGCAGAAGAAATGATCTCACACGTTTTAAAAAACAAAGAACTCCAAGTGCCATTTTCTGACTGCTGGCTGTACTTGTATTTGGAGGAACATATAGTGTTATAAATCTGCAGCGTTAGGCCCAGAGCTATCGATAACTGCCAATCACTTCACACTAAACTGGAGTTAGCCCGGCTGTGTGTCCAATATCCTGCCAGGTTAAATCATGCTGCCGGCGAGAGGGAGTTTTGCCCTGGGCTGACACCGGCGCTATAGTGTGAAAATGAGATCCTGAGTGCGATGTAAAGCACTGGATCTATCATGTCAGCCGCACGCCCGCCGCCATAACACACTGTACACATCCATTCCAACTGAGCCCCGCTTCCGTCTTCGCTGTTTTTTCCCCCCAATTTGTCAGACCAGTACGTAATAATTACAGTTAAAAGCTGCACAAATTTGAGGTAGCATATGCGAAAGATGTGGGAAGCGTCCAACATATCCCCTCGACGCAGGTCTCGTGCCAGCTCATCACGCGCTAATACAACACATCATGCCTATGTTTGAGACACAAAAACAGACTCTACAGTCATTTTCTTGTCTGGGAGCAACATAGCCGACCGTAGGCAGCGCCGATGTGCAGAAAACAGGCTTAGACACACAGTTCAACATGAAAACCCTTCTTTTCCGTGAGCTGATCCGTCTTTGTTCTGCATAAATGCCAATTACATAATTCTCTCTGGCATGCAAATCAGATTAGATGGGGCCATGGCAGATCACCTATACGGCTCTTGAGAACTACCTTCAAATACACCAGAAGAGAGCGTTTTGGAGACATCTCATTAGCTGTTTAATCAGTGTTTTATTTAAAATGCAACCCAACTAATAGCATTGGTAATGGGCTTATTATTAAGTGTGGGCGTGTCTAAAGTGGAGCCTGAATGTCAAATAGCGTTCAGTGACTATACATCAACATCCTGGTCTTTCAATAAATACATTCCCTGGCCAAACATCCCTATTCTATGTCCCAAAGGTGATCACAATGAATTAGGGCTGCACAATTTTGACAAAAAACCTAATTGCTTCATTTCTGACAGAAATGCGGTGCGACAGTGACGCAGATGGTGGAGCGAGTCGTCTCATGGCCGGATGTTCAAATCCTGGCTCCTGCAAGTGCACACTGTCGTTGTGTCCTTGGGCAATACACTTCACCCACATTGCCTTGCGCTTTGGATGACTTGTGTCATATGAAAGCGCTATACAAATAAGATTATGTATTTTTCATGCAATAGAGTACGGTTGAGGCATGGAAATTTTGTCTCACGGTGATCTTGGACAAAATGATTGCAAAATGTCTTATGGTGAATTGAGTTTTGACGCTGTAGCACGCACTCTGTTTACATTAGCCATGTGCTCTGGGGCTGTGGTTGTATGGCCATTATCTTTATAAGCGATGATTACGACTAAAATGCTCATCGCGATTACCGATATTATTGTTTATTGTCCCAGCTCTATAGTATTGTCAGCAAACTATACTTCATCAATTGCTATTATACATTGTATCTGTGTAGGTTCTCAGTCGTTCAGGAGTTGTCTAATCTAAGGTACCTAAAGGTAGACTCAAGTGCACCCCAGGTTGTGAACTAGTGTCCAAGCCATTTAGATCTCGGAGTCTCCGGGAAGTCTCCGCCGGTGAGATACCACCTTTAGACAGAAACCAACTCTATGTCATGCTAATGAAGCTGGACCACTGACCAGAGCAGGACCATATGTGTGAACAGCCTTAGAACAAAGCCAATAGGAAGGTAACAAGCACTAATAAGGTGTGAATAGGCCGAGATGTTTTCCGATCTTTAGAACCAAGAAATGTGGGACTTAGAGGTTAACTCCTCCTACTGGTTTCTTCTTAAAAGACCCACAAGTGTGTCAATTCTGCTTCTTGCTGATGAAGTTCTTTGGATAAAGAACGCCAAACGTCCTACACTTCAACTACAGAGTAGTACAGATGAAGACCGATACGATTATACATTGTAGTACTTTCAGCTTCATAAAACACTGGAGACGCAAGACAAAAAAAAACCTCAGCTTTTGGGGTTAGGTTATTGCAGTATTTAAAATTGCGATGGCGATTCCATATTATGAATACATAATTATCATAATTAAGGTTTTGACTGGTAGACTTTATTAGAAATGACAATCCAGTGTGAAACAGAGCTGGGAGAGACAACCAGCAAACTTGCATAACCACAGGATGTTGGTTTGTCTATTACCAAAGCCAGAAAAGACGGAGCGTTCTGAATCATGACCAAAATCGAATTATTTCATTATTTGAATTGAAAGGGTTTGATTTTTTCCACTGGTGGAAATATCAAAAGAAGCCGACTCCAGCCACAAGGGGTCAGCAAATAGACAAAAGGTTCATTTTACCGTGTTCTTCGCAATCAAAGCATGATATAAAGTAGTAGTAGTTAGCTCAATTAAACCAAACAAAAAAAAAACATTTACCACAGAACTAACTATTGTTATGTGTAACTCGCGCAAACAATCATCTTAGCTCTAATCATCCATGTGGTATTGGTCCAATTAAGTTATCATAACAAAGCATTTTCATCCTAATTGTTCAAGGCGTGTCAGGAGATTATGAGCCTGCAGGCATATTTAAATGCTCTTGCTGCCCCTCTTTCCAAAAAAATAAAAAAAATAGCCTCATGAATAGTTTATTTCAGAATGCAGCAAAAGGAATCCATTGGTCAAATATCATCAAAGGCTGCAGATGTCCAAGAGTACACATGACAAACTGTATCAGGGCCACATTTGTATGCAGAGGCGAGAGAGTGACATTCAGCCCGTGGCCATTGATACCCACAATCACATTGGGAACGGGAACCAATGCAAATTAGTGAATCGAAGCAAAGTGACACTTCGCTGTTGGCTGTAGGAAGTCATCAGTAAAATGTTGCAGAGAGGCACAAAAGGGCACGCTCTATGCCTTGGTGAATACGGCTTTATATAGCACTGCATACATTGTTCTATAACGGGAAGGGTGTTTTAACTTTGTCCTTAAAAAGTTGCCGAGAAATTTTAAGTTTCGGGGTTGACAGTGTGTACGCCGGCGAATACGGCGGGACTAGTCATGCATGGGCAAACGGCGCATGTGGGCACTGCTTCAGCCTTGGGAAGTAAAGAGCAGAACAAACTAGAAGTTGCCTGACAGCGCGGGGAGGACCAATGTGAACTTTGAGGATGAGGGGCGAAACTGGTGGAGGAGAAGAGAAAAGAGGCAGAGGCAAAGAAGGAGGGGAAAGAGCTGGCGCCGAGCATTAGTCACGAATCCCGACGAGCTGCAAACAGATTTTCGCGCCGCAGATTCAAAATGAAATGCAATGATACATTCTGAAAGTTACCATTGATGAATGTATACCCTGTTTAAAATGCAATGTATCCCTTCGCTTTTACATATAATACATATTGCAGAATGGTGAGGCTGCGGGCACAAAACCCCAGTATATATGCGTACAAAGCGAGCGGGTCGCCCAGTAATATGCGTGTGCTACATTTTGCATTAATAGATGCGATTCTGCTGCCACGTTCCTCGGGGCGCTGTGTTGTTAATGGTATTATGAAGCGCACAAGACCAGTGACATTAAGATGAGATTCAGCTTCCATCTCAAAAGACACTGTGTTGTGTGGGGAGTTATTCTCCTCCTATAGGAGTTATATCTATAGGTGCACACCGTACGCTCTCCGTTAGAGCCATTTCTGACCAATAGCTGTTTCTGGAGTTATTCGCAGTAAGATTTGTTTATTCTAAAACATGCCCTATTTCTGTAGCTTACCCATGCCCTCAGCTTTCATCCACTGCTCTTGTTTGGTTTGTTTTTTTTCTTTCTTGGAACAATTTTAGCCATTCGGAACACATAGAAAATGTATATTCCTGCATGAAATGATGATAAAATGTGGTCCGGTTTTCATTCATAAAACTCATGAAAACATTGACCTTGCGAGTTATTAGTCTAAACAGATTGCGTTAGAAGATTCTACTGACTGAAGATTAGAGCACATTGTACGACCAATTTATGCAGAAGCATATGGCAATTCCAAATGGATCACATAGCATCTGTAGATATGAAGACGAATATGTAGCACTTGACTTTAAAGCCAAGTAATATCATGGTAATAAGATGGAAATAACATACTTAAAAATGTAATAATATGGTACTTGTTGCATGACTCTTTAGAAACAGGAGACAGCAATTATTAATCATGATTCTACAGCTAACTAAAAAGTAAAAAGGTAAAATACTTAATTCCTCATTATTCTTAGAAATCTGGCTATTTCTTATCCTACTATCATATCATCCTACTAGCAATGTTCCACCAAAAGATAAGTATTTCACATTTTGTATTCCAATTGGGAGCACTTTGTCAGGAAAGGTATCCGACATGAAAAACAAAACATACCAAGATGCATGTAAAATCCAGATTGATGTACCGTAGAGGAAGAATAACACTTTTCCCCGATATACTTCGAGCGTCTCTGCGGTTTGTGACAAATAAAGCACAACATGATGCAGTGTGAATCTACCACAGACTGATGTTCTTTGCTGCGGGCCTTTCCTCTGGGCCCAGTGGACAGATATAGAAAGATACACATCTCCAACGTGCACTATCTCGGTCGGGCTGATGCAGATCTAGCAGGTGCGATCAACATGACAGCCATCAGCCACATGCGGCCGGATTTATCAGCCTGTCCCGGCCTTTTGCCTCGGAGCTGAAACACAGGACGTGATGTCAGCACTCCAGCCGCTCATTTATACAGCTTTGTTTAACAGCGTTTTTTTTTCCTTTTTGGGGAGAGGGGGGGGACGCGGAAGGAGGAGCTAGTGACAGCAAAGTGACAGGATGAATTGTGGTGGAAAAATTCCTGCTTGAACAGCTAAAGCTCCCCGACAGTGTGAATTTGAAAATGTCTGCGAGCCGCGCGGAATATCCCCGGCAGATCAGCCATGCAAAAACGTGTTAAAAATTTGCGAGAAACATCTGAAACACAGATGTCTAGCGGATGTTGCCCATAACACTTCCTCCTCCTCCCTCCTGCGCTGACATGTTGAGCCGTCTTCTTGTCTATTCATATGCTAATGCTCAATCAGGCTGCCCAATACGGAAGCGCTTCCCCCGACCACAATTTTTTCAAGCAATCAATTTACCTTGGAGAGAGATAAAAGCTTAAAGAGTCACACAAGAGGCGAGCTGGAGCAAATGGTGATATGAAGGGAGGAAAAAAAACCCGGTGGAGACAGAAAAGAGGCAGTTGGGGGATAGTGGGATAATGTAGGTATAAACACACAAGTCTGCGGCCGGGAAGGCTCGACTGAAGCTCGTTCTCATCTGGGCTAGAGTTCCCCCCACTGCAGGAGGGACTTCCAACACCTTCAGCTGCAATATAAATGTTAATAGAGTTCAGGGAAAGAAAACGAGGCGTAAACAAACAAATGTGGTATTCCATGGTTTGGGGCAGCGGGGGGCCTCTGCCATCCAGCGCGGTGCCTATGTGTCTGTGTCGTTTGCGCGTGCTAAGGGACGGAGAGGCGAAACAGGCGGGGGGAATGGAGGTGCCCGGGAATGGCTGTGGCGGACCCCCAGCCGCGGCGCGCGCACCCCAAACTCTATTCCGCCAAAAATTCCCGGGAGACGGTGCCGTAAGACGACCGGATCATTTTCCATATTCGGAGGGGGGGTTTAAGAGTGCGAGAGGCGCCCCGAATGGAAACCCAGTCACTTGAGCGGCTAGAAAAGTAAAGCATCTAAAACAAGGAGGGAAAATGTGAAGCGCGTCCCCTTTGATACATCTTTTTGATACATTTAGAGCCACTTGTTCCCAGGCAGATCGGATGTTACAGGCGCGTAACGTGGATGAAAAAAAAGAGAGAAAGAAATGACGGGTGGGTGGCTGGGTGGGTGGTAAACACTCCCATCTTTATTCTCCGCACACAGGCAGCCACAAGTCTCCGTCCTGACTTGTTCAAAGGGCTGGCAACCTTCAGACCAATTAGACATCACAGCACAGCCTGCACAGCGCCCGGCTTTCATATAAATGGCTCTCCATGAATTTTTAATCAGGTATAATTTAAGGATTTAAATAAAGATCAAATTCTTCCGGCTGCACCGTGAAGAGGTGTCAAAGAGGCTGAATTTTCGGGTGCAATCGGATGGAAGTAGAAAAGTGTTCATCCCTCAACCTTAATGTCTCAGTCTTTGCTTCCGAGTTTCCCCCCCCCCACTTCTCTTTTTTTTTTTTTCCTCCTCGCGGTCCCACCTGCCAGTGTTGTGAGCAGAAGCCCGGCAGGTTGTCTAACCCCGAGCAGAGAATTGCCTGACTGACTGGTTGACTGGTTGGCTGGCTGAGTGGCAGCATGTGAAGAGCAGGAGACAGATCTGCAGGGAATCACTGACAGATGTAATTAATGAGGTCATACTTGGAGTTGGCAGTCCCCTTCATATCCAATTCCTGACGATCACAACTGAACACACCTGCAGCACCACCGGCTGGAAAAAGACGCAGCACTCCCTTTCGCCACCCACAGTGAAAGATGGATGTCTGGACTGGAGATTGAGGAGCACAGCTGTATTTCAAACTTGACAATGTAGAGCTTTTTTTTTTTTTTTTTTAGTTATCTTTAAACCAAAACACATGCTCTGTAGCAGTCTAATCCAAAGTCCAGCCCAGGGGCCAAACACAGCACTAAGCCCCTGACTGGCTATTTTATTTATGAAACATGTCGAGTTACAAGATGTGAACAAAACTTCACCAAAATAGTTCTGCAAAGATCTTAATGCAGCATGGACAGTTCTCACTTCTGACTAGGACTTCTATATTTGCTTAAAACTTACTGACTAAAACACAATCTGGGAGGGCGTTTATTTTTGAGCAACGGGACGTAATTATTTTTAACACAAGAATACACTATTGATATTTTGTACTTAGTAACAACACTTCAATGCTTTAGTCCGTATATCTCAGCTCAACAAAAAGACAGAGAAACAAGTCAACAAAGGCTCTTAAATGAGGATCCCAGTGAAAAGCACCCGCAGCAGTGTGGCAGTAAACCCACACACATACACCCGCATTAGCAGAACAACTAATTGAGCTGAATGTCAATGAGTATCCCAGCGTCTCCACACGGGCCACGTTATATCATCTCAGCGGCCCGGATTCCAGCTTCATGGAGGAGGGTATTTATTACCTGTAAACAAGCAGCAAAACAGGCCTTGTCACGATTCACTGGGGCTCCCTCACTCATCGCTAATACGTGAAAATATGTATTCAGGTCAAAGATTCGAGGCCTTCCCTGGAGAGCCACTCTGCGGAAGTCCTTAGTGGAGATATTCAAACAAATAGTGAAAGGGCTTGGTAGGATTTCATAGCTAGCACTAGATTGATATGCAAACCAAAGTGTTAAGCTGGGACAATGTGTAAAATGTAAATAAAAAGAGAATGTGACGCTGTTGTAGCACATTTCTCACTACATTATATACCGACAGAGATGGCTGCAGTGCCCTGCAGTGCAGCCTTGGCTTTGTGTCGCAGGCTTTGCGTTTCTCCATAATAACGCCATCAAAACTTCAGAATCAGAGTATAGCCACATATTACAGACCAACAATGGATGAAACTGAATAAATTTGTGTTTTTCTCCTGTAGACTGTAAATTGGTTATGGCAATCCCAAGTTAAAGTGTAGTGTACAAATTCAAACATTCAAACTGTCTGAAACTAGGGATGAGTTGTGCTGAGAAATATTGTAACACAGACAGCACAGCATAAATGAGTACAACCCATTTAAAAAGTTTCCTTTTAAACAATATCTGTATGAAAACAAAATCAATCTCTAAAATGTTGACAAGACTAAGTTAATATAACATCTGGCTTTACACCAGAGTCAACACTTTAGAGACTGATTTTGTATTCATTGAGATACAAACTTATTTTCTTCTTTGATAGCACATTTCCTGACTTTTTGCCTCCCCCTGTGTGATCCTATCTTTAGAGCTGTTGTAACAAGTGAATTTCTCCATTGTGAGATCAATAAAGTATTATCTTATCTTATTGGTTTAAAAGGGTGTACCCATTTATGATCTGCACTGTACATTTATAATTTAATGTATTACACATGATGCCTCATGCTGCCGGTATGTTTACTTACATACTATATACAGGTTGTTTAAATTTGTATTTATAGTAGACCAAACGTGTGGTGGCTGAGTGGGTAGCGCTCTTGCCTCACAGCCAGAAGCCCTTGGTTAGATTCCCAGACAGTGTGGGCCTTTCTGTGTGGTTTGCATGTTTCTCCCCGTGTCTGGATGGGTTTCCACCAGGTGCTCCGGTTTCCCCCATCAGCCCAAAACATGTACAATGTTTAGGGTAATCCTCCAGCCAGGTGATTCTAACCATTAGCCTGGCTCAAGATCTGGAGATGGGTCCCTGGGTGCTGCCGGGTTGCCCCACTCTGTGTCCTCCACAGAAAAGTGATCCATGCTGTACAGCCATTACAGATCAATTTAAATAAATGCTACAGTTTGTATGGTAAGATTTGATTAGATGATTGGTATTATAGTTGGGAGTTACAGCAGATTAATCAGAAACACAGAATACAGTTCACGCAGAAGTGCAATGTAAAAAATGAATAAATTTAAGAGAAAAAAGCACTCCAGGATCAATTGTTTTTAGGGTTTCGTACCAGAAACTGACCAGAAACAACTGATGCTGGAGCGACATAGGGGCCACTGTGATGGAAAGTAAAGGTGCCATACTGCACCCATACAGCCACTGGCTCACTTAAAGGGCAAATATGACCTAATATTAAGGGGTTTTTCACATAAAGCGTTACATAGTGCACCTTTAAAGCAGCACAGCAGAAGTTTTGTCCCTTATAGTATATAGATTATATGGACGATGAATGCATGTTATTTTGGCTGTTCTTTCGGTCAATATACAGCACAAGTCACGCTCTGAGCAGCTCATTGGATTTGACGAATAATAAACCACACTCATTGGATTTGAAGAATATTTATCACTGTGCTGTTAGTACAGGCATTTTGTAACAGCACAGCAGCCTGTGTCCTCCAGAGGCGCTAAACCTGAAAAGTTACGCAATGGTGCTTTAGGTGAACAGCCATTATTGCTTTTAGCTTTGTAGAGCAGAGAGGTTGTAGTTTGGATGAGATCTGGCCAGCTATCACACGCTGGACAATTCATTACCGGCGGAAAACAGAGAGCATCAGTCATCCCCCGATTCGCCAGCACCTCTTCAGTCTTGCATAAATAACTCTTAATAAATAGCATCATCGTAATGTCAAAGGGCTTCCAGCTGCAGCTCCACATCTATTTTTTCCCAAACCACTTCCGCCCTTACTTGTTTTGCATTTCTTACCTCGCTTGGAACTAGGACACCAAAAAGCTCCTGTTGTGGTGACTTATGACTTAACACACCAGACACACTTTCTTGGAATAGTTTGCTTTAGTGTGGGCTCCGTAATGCCAACGGCGGGGTGGACGGGACGTAAACCCATTCTACCTGATTACCTTTACAATATGGTGAGGTATTAGTGGCCAGATTGGAGCGTTCCATTAAAGGTAATGGCATTCTCATCTACAAGGCAATCGCTAAATGGCTATGATGATGAAAACAGTGTCAACATTACAGCAGGATGGCTTCAGTCACCGCATAAAATTGGAATGCAGGAGTGGAGATTTACCCATAATTTAGTCCATAAAATGTATCCCACTTCTCAATTAACCTAAACTGAGGTTATTGTATTTAATGACACAATTATGGTCTTTAATTATGAGAAAGAGTTTGAGCCTAATGTCGGCCTTTTAAAACCATAACAAAGTGCAAATGGAGCTAATCCTGAGCAGAGCAGAGGGATAAAATATAAATCAGGTCAAACTTTTATGGTCAATATTTAGAGACATTATTTCGGCTTCAAAAAGTGCTTTAGCTTTGTAACAGCCCTTCAAGGTCTTAAGCCTTTTGAAATGTAGTTTACGTCATGTGGAAGCTTTGGGCGTAAACACAAAGCAATACAGTGATGTGAAGCACTTGTACACCAGGGTCAGTGCTGCGTGTTAAGTTTGATCTTGAAATGTAACTTTTCATAGCGCAAACAGTAGAAATAAAAAATACTGATATGCCTTATGACAAAAAGTGTCTGATGCGCAATGTGGTAGGAAAATAAATTCATTTGGTGATTATAATCCATTTTGGCACTCAACAACTTAACAGGCTTTTCTGAGGCTTTTCACATGAAGTTTTATCTCCAGATAAATACATACAAATCATTTAGAATCGTTTAGTGTGTAAACGATCCTATACAATACATAATGAGCACCTGAAGTGATAAATACCAACAACAAAAAGACTACATAATATGTAATGTAGTTATTAGTGGTGTTGTTTTCTGGCAGACCACAAGTATATAGAGTTCAGGAAATTACCATGTTTGTGGCTACAAGCAAACACTGTCCATAGACTAACATTAGCTAGAAGCTAATGCTGGTATATACATAAAAACCACTGTAGTGTCAGAATGCTTTTATATGAACGGTAACTCCAGAAGTTTTCCTTTTAAAACCTCCATTAGTTTATTATGGGGGAAAAACGCTGCAAATCCCATAATACTTTGCGATATGACATCACAACCCTGCACTCTATTTAGCGCACTGAAATAAAGTTGAGAATCAGAAGAGTCAGAATCAAGTCTTCATGAATGTTTTTGACACATTCTTATATTAGAAAATAAATCAGACTGTCCAGCAGAAGTGAAAAAACAGCACTTGAAGCTAGCCTAGCATGCAGCTAACATTAGCATTATACCTAGCATTCTCTGTTATTAATGTACACCTTAAGAGTGTATATTAATAATGGAGGTACAATTGGCTAGTTCTCCGTGAAGCCAGATAGCATACGGGGGCGGGCTCCAGAAGCCGGAAGCTCCTATGGACTTTCCATTGAAACATTTTGGCTTGTTAATATGACCCTCAAGTGCTTGTCTTACCATGTGCTACACCGTCCTGTTCTTTGTCTTAATATTTTCAACGTTATTTAAGATATTAACAAAAATAACTGGCCAATGAGGTGCCTTCTTGCTCTGCAGTTGCCATGAGAATTTAACTCACGCATACCATATATGGAATTTGGCTCCAAAAATTCAACATGGTGGCGTTCAAATGCTAGCATGAATTGGCTTCATTAGCCCGCACTGAACGCTAAGGGGAAAGCCACGCAGGCTCCATTATTATGATGTACACATTTGGATCATTGGACCACTTTGTTCATCCATGTCTCTGTATCTTGGGCGTTCCCAAAGGTGATGTCTGTATCTATGCAATGTACATTACCTGCAGCTGGAACAATCTAGTTTTATTCAAATAACGTAATTCATTTCAATGATTTTGTGATGTAGCAATTTCATTTTGATTTTTACATATTTTCTTTGATTATATACTTTTCGGTTAGACAGTGCTGCAACACATAACTAAGATCATTTACCCCACAGGATTATTCAGATAATTCTGAGGTCTAGTACAAAAACATGCACTAAAGCAATTCTCTTTCACAGCCCGCTCTGCTGTCTACCTCCTTGTCTGTTTGATGATGAAACACTCGCCAGGCACAATAACACATTTAGAGTGTTATCATTGTTTTACCACAGCTTTGGCTTGGCATTCATGCCCCCTGCCTTTTTACTTCCCCTTTCTCACAGAGCACCTCAAAGCGCAGTGTCATGTTTTATCTGACCATCGCACAGTGCGCCCAGAGAGCCTATCTCCTTTTATCTGACCACCCCAGTGTCCCCCTCTATTTCTCTCTCGCCACAAAAACACAGCAGCTTGGTTATTAGGCAGTGTGAAACAACAACTCATGCAGGCTACTTTACTTTAAATATGTCAAAGGTCAATAGCTCTTCTAGAAAAGTGTCTTGGGAAAGCCACAACTTTGTACCGAGGCAAATTGTAGTGGCTCAGTATGAGAGCTTACAACGACAGGTGGTGAAAATATGTTCAGCATCACCTTCACATGTACCAAGCGCCCTTCCACAATCCTGTGCCATTTCTCTGTACCCTTATATAGACTTTTCTTTCACTGCAAAAAGACAGCGCTAAAGCCTCCTGACTTTACCAACGATATTTATAGCCACACAGGTTGTTCGACTGAAAGGCAAAGACATTTTCAGTCAACATGGGAGCACAACTTCAAATAAAAACATAATGTACTTCTGCCCGTGTTCACCACCTCTTTTAACATTGCAAAGCAGACAATAAAAGTGAATAAAGTGCTCAACAATAATGTTTCTAAAGTGTGGAGGATCCCGTTGGGTCCAGTAGATTTGTAGGCTGTTAAAGATTCTGTCTGTTGGCCTGTGATGAACGATGGGGCGCCCGGCGTACTTCAGCCATGATAGCTTATAGCTCCATTAGGCTGTAAGTACAGAAAGAGGGTCAGAGGAAAGGCTGAACTCCCTGGCAACACAGAGCGGCCGGGCGGGCCGGCGTGTCCGGAAACATTCATTAATCTAAGATGATGAGTCCTGCTCGGTGTAATTAGGCCTCCTGACACTAAGAACCTCAATAGACTGTTGTTTAAGCCCCTTAGAGCAAATACAATCTACCTCTGTGTGCAGCAGCAGTTACTTTCAGATAAATGGAGCAGTGAAGCTGTGATATCACTGTTTACAAGTAGCTCTCCAGATTCTCCCGACTTTCTGTAGGTCTGCGCTTGGTCAGTGGGAGTTAATCATTCATTGGTAGCGGGTGGCTTTAAGACACAAATGCAACTCTTGCTGGCACTAGAGCTACCATCATCACCCACACTTTCTATATATAACTCTTTTTCCATGGCTGGGCCATTTGTGGAGCAGAGTTCACAAGGGCGCTTGCCTGAGGAGTTGTTCTGCTCTAACATTGTTCAGACCAGCTGGACCAGAGAAAACAGCCTGGTTTACACCCTTTCACCACAATAATGGCCAGCCAGTTAGAAAGGCTGCACCTTAATGTGTTTTAAACTCAAGCCAGATGTGACAGGAGTTGTTAAGTGTGATTTTTGCAATATACTAGGTATTTCCTTTAAATGCAGTAAAAATACTTCCTACTACACACCAATACATCTTTACTATTAACATAGATGCATTCAGTCTTTTTCACATTTTATATTTATTTTAATCATGTATTGTTATTAACACAACAAAGCACCAACCCCAAAAGTACATCTTTGATGTATTGTACTACAATAAAAACATAAAAGACACATTCGGTCGACAATTGATTCACAATTTGATTATAACCGAGAAACATGGCCTAATTCAGTTGACGAGTATTGATGTTTTGCTACACTAGAACTAGCACAGTGTTGGCTTAAAAAGGCAGGATTACTCTGGAAGCATTCACAAATATAGCCCCACTTGTGGCACTTAAAAGCTGCACACAGGCCTTTTAATAAGCGCCGCCAGTTGCACCCTGGGCAGCAGCGTACCCACTGCACCAGTCGGAGACCCCCTCCTTAAAGAACAATTAACAGGGCCATTAAAAAAAACATCCAACCCACACACTCAATTACCACAACCCACTTTTGCACTTTCCTCTCGTGTCCGAGAATAGTCGAGCTGAATAGCAAAGCCATGTCAGTGAAGGTTTTTGGTATAACTGCAATAGCCCTGATTCCGTGTGCTAGTTTGGAGTTCGAATTGAAGTCCCTGTGATTTTGAAAACTATTTAAATTGTGATTTTGATTCAGTTGTGATTAACTGTGCAGCCCTAAAAGAAACAAGAAGTAAGGCTGCTTAAAGGTAGGGTATACAGTCATATATAATATATTGTTATTTAGGGCTGCACGGTTTTGACAAAAAACCTAATTGGGATATTTCAGACAGAAATTGCAACTGCGATTTGATTTGCAATTTTAATATGATGTATTAATGTTGTATATTTTTCGTGCATTTGTATTGTCAGCAAAATATGCATCAAAAACTGCTGTTATACATCGCGGCTCTCATTTATGACATTTCGTGTTCATGCTGCACTACATTAATAATAGAGAAAAAGTCAAATGGACTCAAATCAGTTCAATAGCACCGCTCTGGGGCAGCCTCATAAAGATGCCGTACCATCATTCAGCGTGTTTATGATAGGCGCACACAGAAAAAAGAAAACCTTCTGCGGATAGGTTACTGCGATGTTGATTTTGAAAATTGCAATGTCGATTCGATATCGATTCATTGTGCAGCCCTACTGTGATCTGCATTGCTTTTCAAAGAACTTTCCAACTCTTCCCGCTAGAAGAAGACGGAGGAGATCTTCAAAGCAACTCGCGTCCGACAGCATCCCCAGTCGAGGTCAACATCTCTCCTGTAAACGGTGTTGCGTGAGCAGCAGTGCTTCCTCCTCCTGAGGCCCTGGACGGTTTGACAGAATTTCCTCTCCAGACGTCCTTCTTCATGGTCTCCGCAAACTACTCCCGCACCCACAACCCAGGCCACAGCACGTGTAGCCCGTCGCTACCTGTCAGCTACTAGGGCTGGGTACCTTTCATGTTTTTTCAATACTAGTACTTTAACGATACTTGGTTTACGATACCGATACCTGAACGATACCTTTTTCGATACCTATACTAAATTATTGGTCATCTACACAAAAAAGTAAATATCTAGG
>OMNZ01008393.1:13013-30320 GCA_900303255.1 Lesueurigobius sanzi | reverse complement strand
CCTATACTAAATTATTTCATTTCATCTACACAAAAACGTAAATATCTAGAAGTTTAAATGATCCAAATTCATCTTATTTATCTAAAAATCTGAGCTGTTTTGAGTTGAGCTTTAGTGGCTCATTTGACCTAATTCTAACCACTTGTTTTGACTTGCTTCAATGGATTTCTACTTATTTCCTTTTTTATTTAAATTAATTTACCAATGGGGGAAGAAAATTGGTCTTTTGCCAGTTTTATTTTCCTAATTCAAGTGAGATTACCTTTGAATCAGTAAAAATTGTCATGAAATAAACCAAATAATCTTGATGACAGGAGTAAATATGTCTAATCTAGTCAAAACTGCTCTAAACAAGACTCATATTCTCAAATCGAGTCATTTATATGATTTTTAGTTTTGTTGTAGAACCATAAAACAGAACAATATTGATAATTTATCCTATAAAATACTGTTTCTTTTAGTGTTTTTATCATTTATTTGAGCTGAAACACCTTAGCCCTTTCTTTAGTGCAGTCTCAGATCCACCAGGAAGACACATTTGTTTTCTAAAGATAAATATTTTTTCGGTACCAATTTATTTTCCGATACCGGTAGTACCTTCATTATTTTTTCGATACCAGACTGGTATCGTTTAACGGTACCCAGCCCTACTGATCATGTCTCTGCATGAGGCCGATTTATATATGACTCTGTACATTTTTGACTCTTTCACGACTCTTTCAGTAGCGATACATAAAGGGTGTATCGTTCTGCCACTGTTTTGTGAGCAGAGCCTCATCCACGCACCCATTAACATTCCTCACCGCTCCTCCATCGCGCCTCACATTTTCCCTGTAGCTGATTAAGCTCCCAAAGTTCACCCAGGACAGCGGGTCATGTTTCTCTTGATTTAGTTTCTTGTGAGACAGATATAGCATTTGATAGCAATCAGTTTGATATATTGTTCAGCCCAAGTGTGTGATTTTGTAATGCCAAGGTTGGAAAGCACAGCGCACTGCATCTATGGCGTTGGCTAAATTACTCTCAGCACACAGCATTTTATTTTTATGGACTTCTGCCCCCCCCACAGGATGTTTTCACGCCACAGGGCCTTATTGTCCCTGAAGTGTCTTAAAGAGATGGAGATTATCACTGAGTAAGATCCACACACGGATGAAAAGTGTTGTTTTATAATCGACAAAATGTTAAATACCATTATGAATTGCAATGCCTTCTGTTGCAGCTGTATTATGTGGCCATATCTCTGTTCAGTCGTAGAGACTCCCAGACGTCCTCAGTGTGTCCTCTTCTGTTAACCTTGTGCTGAACCTGAGAGAATTGCGTTATAATTTAATAGAAATGCCGCCTTCTCGTAGACATTTGCCTGCAGTCTCTTCCTTCTACCTCTTCCCCCAGAAAAGCTGAAGCAACCACAGTTAGTCCTGGTATAGTCTTTGCTTGACATGTATAAATATCTGGTCTTGGTATGGTTTAGTTCATAGGCTACATATTCTTTGTTTTGTCATTGTTTGGGATATTGAAAAAATATATATATATGAAGAGTTTATTTGCAAAAACAGATAAGTGCCATTGACAAAAATCAACATATGCTTGTAGTTTTCTCTTTTTGTAGATGAGATTTTAATGACCAGATCTATTTTAGTGCATCAGAAATATGAAGTCACTTGTTATTGATCAAATTAATTCACCTTTAACTTTACTGGTGCTACCTGTAGAGTACGGTAATACAAATTTAAAACAACTTAGCAAAAAATTCAAAACGGAGATATCTACTTTTGCAAACAAACTCTTCATCATTTTCCCTTATATTTCCCCATAATTTTCCCGGACTGTGCAGGCCTTCCTCTGGGTGATTTGTTTCCCCCCCATCAACCCCCCACAAAAAAAAAAAAAACAAGCACGAGGTTAATTCTCCACCCAAGTGATTCTGACCATTAGCCTCAAGATCTGGAGATGAGTCCCCGGGCGCAACACTGCAGTCGCCCACTGCTCCTTACGGGTCGCCCCATTGTTATTGAAGAATGGATCAAATGCAGCTAGGACACATTTCAGTGAACCTCATCTTAACCTTACCGATCATTCTCAATTTTTGCCAGCATTTTATTTGAAAACAAATACATATTGCTTTTATGGTTTATGCGATAGTTTTTTCAAGAGAAACCTCAGGTTAAACAGCTAAAGAACGCTTTCCACTCCAGTGCCATTTAATACAAAATAGTTTCCATTTTATTGCTAAGGTCCAAACTCCACTCCAAACAATGACGTGTTTCTGCCCCAGGACTGGATACTAATGGATAAAGCACTGTGCTGATATTTGGGATTGAACTAAAATGGATTAATTAATCTATTGCACAGCTGTAGAATTTGGCAAAAGTAGAACACAGATCCACACAGGATTTGTGATCACCAATTTATTAGTACCACTGCACAGGACAAAAGAACAAGGCTTAGACCAGGGGTTTTCAACCAGTGGTCCGTGGCCCCCTGGTGGTCCGTGGCAGTACTGCTGGTGGTTCGTGACTTGCTATCCAGTTTAACTACTAAAATTACTGAGGCCGCCGCATATTGTATATACATGAATATCAAGTTGATATCTCTTTTATTAATTCTACTTTAAATGTGTGAGAACACAAAGCTTTGTAAAATAAAGTATATAGCCCTCTTTTATACAAAAAAAATAGGCCTATATTGCACACACACAACTAGAGTCCTCAGGTCCCTGGGGCAGAACCAGTTGAAAACCCCTGGCTTAGATAATCCGTTAGATATACCTGACTTGATACGTGTCACGTGATGGTTAGTAGTGAGCTGTTGAATTCCCATAGTGGACACACTAATATTTAGCTTGTAGATTTTATTGTTTTCAAGTTACATTGCTATTCTAAAAATCCATGTTATACAGCACATAGTACACTGTTCTGAAATGATCTAAAACCTTTGGAAGTCACCCCCATGTTTGCTCTAGTTAACAAGATTTTGTCCTGCAAAGCACTGCGGTAAGGTGGTCCAAAAGCTAAAAGTGCATTTTGTTTACATGCCAAGTAATGATTTATGAGCTGGCGTTTCACTTCTCATGTCTTTGGATTAATGAGCAACTCTTACACAAGCACTTTTTGGTTTTGGTGGGGACATGCGTGTCTGAGCGTCTTCTTTCCGCACTGATGCATTTATTTCCTGAGACTTATCCCGTCCCGGTGGATTTTGCATTGAGCAACAGAGAGCTGGCTGTCGGGAGAGTTGTTCTCTAGTGCAGTGACGTTCTCTCTACTGTCTAGGCTCGTACCGTGTAAATCACTTTGGTAACATTTGCAGTCAACCTTGGATTTGGCTGGGCCTGATTCCAATACAGTACAGGGTCATTGGATTCTAATGCTCCTTATGTTACAAAATGGCAATTTGTTTTGGCCTATATGCAAGCACAAAAAGTGTACTACTGGTGCATTGTGGTTCTTATTCTTTCAGGTACCTGCCATACTAGTGTAAGCTATTGTTACCATTACTGTTTTGTTGTTGTTATAGCAAAATATCTGAATTTCCGTTGTGTTAGATTAGACATTTTAATTCTGCAGACCTACAATATTTAATAGAGTTGGAGGCAACATAGATTTTTTACATGTGTTTGATCTGATTCCTATCTTTTTTTTTTGTCTTAAAACTAGACACATTTTATCTGTATGTAGCTTTTGCTTCATAGTGTGGGGTTCAAAATGTATTTGTGTAGCACTATTTAATATCCAAGCTAGAGGTGTGCGTGGTTAATCGGTTAACTGTTACTAATTATATAACAAGTTAAGAGCCCTTTACTCGGGTAACGACGAGTTTCACGTGTCAGCTCTCCTGTGTGCACTTCTGACATACAGTATTGTCGCCTAGAGCTGCTTCCTTGTTACAAGTTTACTCTCATATATGAAGTTATTTTAGCCTTTTCACGAGATTTCTGAAGTTTGTAGACACTTTTGCTCTAATCAGCGTGCACTAAAGTCTGCACGACTCACCTGTCCCTCCTCCTCCGATGCTGCGCAGCTAAATGACATCATCTCCATAGCATTTATTAAGGCGGTCAAATAAAGCTGGCATGAATGGAAACAAAACTACGACTGGCCCGTGATAAACCTATTACGCGGTGTAATGATGAGGCGGAGGGATACATCTTTTTGGTGCACAGTGATGAGACGGAGCGACGGCGTGAACGGGCTGCAGTAGATACAGTATGTCCGCAAAGGCAAGTATTTGAGATAGGATGCATCATTGTGGTTCTGTCGTTTCTACTCAGCTCTGTGCTGTCACATGATGTGAATGAGATCAGGGGAAAGTCTGTAGATTTACTAGTGAACACAATCGAGGACTCTCGTGTGCGCTCCAAAAATGAGCCAAAAATAACACTATTAAAACGTCATCAGCTCCTAAAGCCTTCAGTAGCTGATGACGATCTTTGGACTAAGATCGAAACGTCCTACACTTCAACTACAGAGTACAGATGAAGCCTGAAGAATTTTTGCCTACGATGGACAACTCCTGTATGGCTGAGAACCCACAAACACTATTAAATGAACTTTGCAGTCACAGCGATATAAACGCTCATCTTATCACTGTGTCCTCGATCTACGCACACACAGAGAAAAGTGACACAGTCGCTTTTACGCATGAGGCGCACCCACTGTCTGCCGAGTCATCAGCTGGATCTGTTTTGGACAAACAGCTGACCACGGCTCAGCTTTATGCTGCCTACACACCTAACGCGTGTTTCCATGTTTAGCCTATGTGAATGTATAACAGGCAGTCCTGTGTCTAAGAAAATAATTTCAACTTTTCTTTTAGTAAAGCTGCCCGACCCAGCTAAACGTATGTGACGAAGTGAGTTCCAGGACTCGGGGGATCACCACAGCGCGCACCACACAGACCCAACTGGTTTAACCTGCGCTCCGGTGTGGCAGATATCGTTCGTAGCAGTATGGCTGGCGGTGAGGCAAAGTGTAGCCAACTGCCCTCTGAAGAAGGAGGGTGAGAGCCGCGGGTGAGCGCGCTGACTGTTGGGGCACGGGGGACGTGAGTAATTGTTATTTGGAGACGTGATGCGCTTGTGTCGCTTACAAACTAATCAACTATCTCCAGTTTGATAAGTGCCTTCCTTTAGCTGTTGTGGAGGTCACAGAAGTAATGCTCAGAGAGAGACTAAATGCGCACAGGGACTCTTACCATGCGCTGCAGTATAAATAAAATAAATAATAAAATAATATTATATAGCCTATCAGAAAATAGTTCTGACGTCCAAGTTGACTTTGTGGGTTTTTCTTCACCCTCTGGGTCTGCTGATTTGATTAATTACAAGCTATTTACGAAAGTACAGAAAACAAAGCTTTAAATCCTCCTCAAAATGAGCCAGTGCTCCTTATATTAAATAATGATGTAGTTATCTATGTTGTTATCTGTACACTTCCAAATGCCCACACACTCACTCATTCCTGTGGAAATCATAGTTTTCGCGAGTTAAACCAGCATTAATCATACCCCAACAAGTGTTGTTTTCTATTGTATTTTGGCGCGTGCGTGTATGAGTATTTAGACGCACACAGACATTAGTGCCTCGTGAAACAGGTTTTAAATTTAAACGCATCCTAAACACGCGATTATGAAAGTTACCCGTGTGTAAACCTTAAAACGCTTTTGTGAAATCGGCCCTACGTGTCTACGTATAGGTATAATGAGCGATGACACATGTTTGGTGTGCACGGGCCTTTAGAGTTCTCTGGGAGCGAAATGTGGCGAGGTCTGTGCACGAATAATAAGCAGGTGCTTCTAATCGAGCCGCCTGATGATGGTACACTTCGGCAAAGGGTTCAATTTCAGTGTGTGGATGAAATGGTTAACTGAGTATTAACCTCCAGTTAACGGTTAAAGGAAAAATTACAAAATGTGCAGCCCTAATCCGAACGTGTACACTACTCCTAATGTATTTGCACACATTTCATTTAGTGGAGAGAATCAGAGAATCATTACTTTTGTGCTAGCCCCACTTCACCTGTTTCTTTTAGCACCCTGTGAGGTCAAATACCTGTGTATTTGTGCTTTTGCACACAAATAGGTTCTATTTTTGGCTCGTTTTCGAAGGTAAGATAAGTCTTTCTTTTGTGTCTTGTTCAGAATGATGGCAGCTGCCCACCATGATCTCTTTAGAAGAAGCACTATTGTCTGCTAATACTGACAGAATCACAAAGAGCCAGGGCAGACCCCTTTCTTTCTTTTTTTAAACTGCTAATTTGCATGCTGATGAAGGCTAAAGGATGTGATAGGCAGTATTCAGGTTCAGATCATTCAGATTTCAATTCAGCTCATCTAATGGTTCTCAAACTTTTCACATCATGCACAGATAAAGAATAAGGACCAATTCCAAGTACCACAAAGACCGAACAACCAGATTAAACTCAAGATGAATCTGGTCTAAACTAGGACTAATCCATGTCTAAAATAAAACCACAGCTAAAGCAATTCTAAACAAGGGAACAAAAAAATGAATACACTAAGACTGGAACCTGATTTACGACCAATTGAGAAACATTGCACAGCACAACACTTTCAAAGTAAACTGCTGTACAGACGAAGGGCAGGTTTGTGGTGTATTCTTATCTTCTGAGCTGACGTAATTAATGTGACTTATTCTATCATCGCATCTACTTCCCATCCAGGCCCGATGTTATCGTAGAAGCATCATGGACCTACAGCCTCCTGCTACAGCCTTCTCTCAACTGACTGTTTATTGCTGCAAATAATAGTATTGATTCCCCATAATGATCCTGTCATGGCACTATATATTTAGAATGAGGCAACAAAAGGGCATCAGACGGCAAATACCACAGACCCATCGTGTGGGTGGTGTTAACTTCTTGGTAATTTATATTCCTGTCCATGTCGTAAATCATTCCTCATTACTGTGTGATTAATGTGATATTTATGTAGGGCAGGGAAATCACATTTTGATTCAATTCATAACATAACATTAACGTAACATTGCTTTTACTAATATGGCTTATGAGGGAAGTTTCAAAATGACATACCATGCATAGCTGACCCTATAAACCAGGGGTGTCTAACGTAAGGCGAGATGATTTCCGGCCCGCGACTTGTAGTGCACAAATTTCGGAACATGTCTAGCCCGATCCTGTGAGTTGCTCAATCCAGTCGCTAAGGGACAGCCAAAATGTAAAAAAGGAAGGAATTACACACCTGTCCAGCAGAGGGCTCTGACACTGTCTTATGGCCATACCACCTTTGCTTTGCCCAATCCTTTCAGATCTGAAACAGGGCAGGGCCTGGTCAGTACTGTGATGGGAGACCGCTGGGGAAATGCCAGGAAGCCTGGGTGAATGTAGTGTGAGTGTTGGTGGTGGTCAGCTTCTGTGTGTCTACCCCAGGGCAGCTGTGGCTTCAACAGTAGCTTACCACCACAGAGTATACTCCATACTCTGTATGAATGTGAATGAATAATGTCCAGAAAAAGCACTATTAGGGTTGGGCGATGTCCCCTTAATTGGCAGTTGCCGATGTTTACAGTGAATCCATCGTGATGGATGATGATATCGTCCAATAATGTAAATTTATTATTGTGATTTTAAGGGCTGCAGAGCTAAGTTTCTCTGCGAGTTTCGCACAGAGGTTAATGAGTGACGAATTGTATATGGGGCAGCCGCATGAGCAGTGATGGCCAAAGGGATCATGAGGGAGTTTCAAGAACCTCCAAAATCACATCGTACCTGTCATAGCACCTTCCATACATGACCCAGGCGTCATGGTGAGAAGTGAGAGAGGGAGAAATTTGCGGCTGTGTAGTCCTGCAGCGGCAGGCTCTCCGGCATCCTCCCACTATCCACATGCGTAATTGCGCATTTTACGCTTAATTGCAACTTTTCCAAAACTCTTCAAAGTCTCCGCAGTCAGGGTTTATGATCAGTTACATGATCTCCTTATGTGCTGTGGAGCTATCGTAGTGGGGCAGCCGGGCGGGGCAGTGGCTGGCCACCTCTCGTCTCCCTCTGAGTCTGAGCGCATCCACCTCGATCCTTTCTCTTTCGCTAATCAGACTCTGTTTTGGCCATATATGGCATCTGACAAATAAACACTACACATGCGTTTAGGTCGCTTCCTTTCAGTGCTTCCATGCCCGTTCATGTGGCTGTACGAGCTTTGGAGTCGCATTGAACTGTATGTGTTGAACCAGTGGCTGGAACTTGATTAATGAAATGGCAAAACACAAACACGCAGCTGTATCCCACAGACACCACCTTGACACATGTTCTGGGAGAAACCCTGAATAATAATTATTTGTGTAGCCACACGTTATTTTCACAGACTAACATATGGCAGGGTACTTAAACTAGCATCCGTGCAAAGTTTTTAGGTTTACTAGGCCTACAGAACGTGATGTTGGTTCACCATCACGATGGACAACCCTTATAAAACCAATGCATTATTATTATTGTATCATTATTAAGGTGCGTCCCGACCAAATGCGTCGGGGCGAATGGTTTCCATTCAAAGAGAATGGTTTCGCACGAATTAGACGCCCACGTCCATTCCAGGCGTCCGGCGAAAAAGTTGAAAATATTGAACTTTTTTCGCTTTTTGCGCCTCAACCAATGGGAGAGGCTGCTCTAGTGACGCATTTGACGTGATGGCATGAGAACAGGAAGAAGCAACAAAGCTCTGGCTTCAGTAGTAGCCCATTTTATCAGAAAATGCCACTAACCGCAGACAGATGGACAGGTGCTCTTCCGCGGGGATCGAGTACCTGTAGTTGGTGTCCTGGCGGGCGATGCCACCACCGATGCGGGCCAAGAGGTCATCAAACTGGGCACAGGACAGACGGAAGTACCACTGAAAAGCACCTCATCCGTGTGCAGCTCTTGGGCAAATGGTGAGTTTAACCAAACTGCAGCCTCTGGTTTATCTGGTGAATCCAGACACGCTGTGAAGAAGCCCTACGATGACGTTGTCTGGCTTTATTTAGCAAATAGAGCCATGCTACTGTCTCGATATCCGCCATCGTTGCTCACACTACTACACACACTACCGACAGAGAAGCCCCTCCCATGCGAAGTTGCGAACACGCGAAAAGGCGTTGGTACACAAATGAAACACGCGATGAGCTATAAAAAAATTTGCGAAGCGAATCTGTTTTTCACGCGATTCGCCTGGTCCAGTCGGGACGCACCTTAAAGCGAGCACAGAAAAACAGAAGGCGTTCTGTTACTGTTAAGTTTTGCTTTTAGTGTTTTATGTTTTATTGTCATTGTGTAATTAGATTCAAATAGAATAAAGTTGTCTAATATACACCAGATGGCACTAAATTACATCTGTGCACCCCCCCAGACCACCCACATAAATATATTTTCACCTTATTTCTAGACTCCTGGCTACGGCCCTGGTGACACAGGCTTGTAATACAAGTGTAAGCCATTATTATTTATCAGGCTACAGTCCTGTAGCGCTTGGACCAATTTTAAAATGTTGATCAAATGAGATTTTTTAATTTTAAATAAGTGTTGTCAATAGTATTTTCTTGTTTACAATATATGTGGCCTGCGAGCCGCCATCGTTGGTGAATTTCAGCCCATGACCCAAAATGAGTTTGACACCCCATCTTTTAAATGTTATAATTAAAAAAGAAATGTGTATTTGAAGAAAAGACGGCACGGAGTGATCAACTGGGCTGGTCTGGATTTCAAAATGACCTGGGGCGCTTTCTGCAGGGAGTAGTGGCAGTGAAACTGTGAAAACAAGCTTTGACTTTCAGCTAACAGCATGGTGCTACTGTGATGAACACACTTTGAGCACCCACAGAATGCACTCTGGGCGATGCATTATGGGCTGTAAAGATGTGAAGGACCGTTTCGTGTTCCTTCAGTGAGGCAACAAAATCCAAGAACTACAGATCGGAGCGCTTCAGCAGTAGAACAAGAAATTACAAAATGAACAGGATTACTCAAAAGATTATGAATGAAGCAAATACTTCTACAGCTATGTTTTTCACAAGGGAACATACGCAGCTATAGCATAAAATAAGCTCAAGACAATGATATGTTTCCAGTTTGCTCCACAAAGTACAAGCTCCAAACAATGAGCCGTTCCTTCCACAAGATTGGACAATTGAGATTGACCATAGATTTATTCACAATACGATAATTTGGATTTGTTAGCATTAGGGCTGGGAACCGTTCATGTTTTTTCGATACTAGTACATGAACGATACTTGGTTTACGATACCGATACCCGAACGATACCGTTTTTGATACCTATACTAAATTATTGGTCATCTACACAAGCTGTTTTGAGTTCAGATTTAGTGGCTCAATCGACCTAATTCTAACCACTTGTTTTGACTTGCTTCAATAGATTCTACTTATTGCCTTTTTTATTTAAAGGAATTTACCAATGGGGTCAGAAAATTGGTCTTTTGACAGTTTTATTTTCCTAATTCAAGTGAGATTACCTTAGAATCAGTAAAAATTGTCATGAAAAAATTGTCATAAAAATTCCCACCAAATAATCTAGATGACAGTAGTAAATACTGTATGTCTAATCTAGTCAAAACTCCTCTAAACATGACTAATATTCTCAGATCGAGTCATTTATCCTCGTGCTTGATGTTTAGTTTTGTTGTAGAACCATAAAACAGAACAATAATGATCATTTATTCTATAAAATACTGTTTCTTTTAGTGTTTTTATCATTTATTTGAGCTGAAACACCTAAGCCCTTTCTTCAGTGCAGTCTCAGACCCACCAGGAAGAGAAATTTGCTTTCTAACGATAAATATTTTTTCGGTAGCAATTTATTTTTCGATACTGCCAGTACCGTACTGGTATCGTTTAACGGGACCCAGCCCTAGTTAGCATTGATCTCTATTTAAGAGCTGAATACGAGTCTCATGTTGTGCCCATTTTTCTACTGTCCTTTTCTTTCCTTCGCACTGTGGGGTGTGTAACATCCGCTTTAGGTGACTCATGCGGACATCTCCATTAATATTTACACTTGCCTTTCTCTTCTCTGCATGAGCTAGAGCAGGCAGAGATGTGCTACCTGTCAACAAATTTTACTGCTTTTTCCTGGCAAATTATTCTATTGCCTTATAGTTCGAACAGAGCAGAGTGTGCGATGTTCACATTGTAGAGGGAGAAAAACAAGCAAGGTCCATAGTTCAAGATTTGACATACTGTAGACCAGTGGTTCCCAACCGTTTTTGTCTTGCGTATCCCTTGGGCCTTTTATTTATACTCCAAGTACCCCCTGCCTCGATGGTTTGGTGAATGACTAAAACTCCTATTTATCAGTAAAAACACAACTAAATATTCTCAAACTCTCACTCTTTATAGTTCAATATTTTAAATAGCTTTTCTTTGAACAGAATAATCAAAAATATAATTCAGTTTTATCTTATTTTGTATCTGAAATTATTGCAAGTACTTAGACATAGACAGACTTTATTGATCCACAAGGGAAATTGTGTTGTCACAGTAGCTCAAATAGTAATCTTAAAAATAACAAAATAATAAACTGTGAATAAAGAATCAGAATATAGGTACTCTGGCATGCATCTGGGAATATGTACACATGTACAGGTATAAAATACAAGATAGGCTACTAAATTCTAATAAATAGAATGATAGATCTTGAATTTTCAATATACAAAGACGAAGAAGAAGTACCCCCTTCTAAGCTCTCGTGTAGCCCCAAGGGTCCCCATACCCCTGGTTGGGAAACACTGCTGCAGACAAATTTTGAGTGAAGTTGCGCTATTTTGCATATTGTCCTATAGTTTTTGGACAAATGACTGGCGTATTATGATTTTGATATGTATCCTTTTGATGCAAAAGAAACAAACAATAAGCTGCCAGAATGATGCTTAGTTTCTTTTGCATTTATAATTTTCCAAAATAGACCCTTTCGCTGCTTACATCATCAGTGACATCAGCTGGAGGCAGGAAGTGACCAAGAGAAATAAGATAACTAAAACTAGAGATTATAAGTGTAAAACTACAACTAAAAAATGTTGTCCTGTTGTGGCTTAAGGTGGCAAGAACAAGAGGAATGACATTTGAGACTACAAAAATGAGGTTTTATCTGACTTTTCCAACAACAGTTAGACATTTATTTATCGTTACTATGGCAACAGCTACAATGGGAATACATAGGAATCTAGCTTTCTGCCTCCAGCTAAGCCCAGAATGTTTACAAACAATGCAAGGGTCTATAGAATACAGCTGGGTTTGTCAGATTATCACTAAATACTGTATTTTTACAGATTTTTTTTGGGAGGGAAAAACATATTCGTAGTCTGAATCATCCCAATCAAACAATTTTGTTTTTAGAGCTTATCATAATGTAAAGCTGTCTGGACATCAGTCGACAGCACGCAGCATTGAGCCATACTGCGGATTAGGCCTGTGCTGAAAATGGAGAGTCCTCTGAGTGTCTGAGTGTGGGTAACGAGAGGTGCACATTGAGCTGTGACTGTAGACAGCTGCTACGATAGTGTTTAAACCCTGCTGTAAACACCAGCGTTCACAAGAATACCATTACACGGCATTCTGCACTTATACTGGGCTTAATATAGGCCACGCTGAAATCAGGAGCTTGTCAGACTATACTCACTCTATATTTACTATTCTTCTTATACATATTTATATTCTATATTTGTGCTCTGGGCGGAGATGTCCTTCGCTGCATATTAAATGTTGCAGTCAAAACATAGCCTGTAAATGTGTCTTTCACTATGCTAACTTTGTGTAACCCTCTGGCCCTGCTTTGTAAACTTGGTGCCTTTGTGCCTCAAGGTTAGTGAAGGTATGTGGTGCTTAAGCTGGATTCTACAGCCGCAGTAATTTGTGTTCTCCCTGGTGTCGCACTGTTACTCAGCAGGTTTGTGCTACCTACGTACTGTAATGCCTTTAGAACTGTGCCTTGTTGTGTTGTTAGCCACCACTGAATGGAAGATTTGTGCTCTGGAGGCGTAATGACTTGTAGCATTAATTAATTAATTGTTAGTGCAGCACATAATCCGCTCTTGCATTGCCCAGTAAGCCTTCTATTGATCTAATAGTGTTTTTTTTCATCATGATATCCAGTTGATAACTTACTTGTGAAGTGTTAGGAGACTGTGTGGCAGTGCCGGGCTCCCTGAGGGAGCAGCTGTCTTATTGGCTCAGGTCTGATGTGCGCTGTTTCTGTCGACTGTGCCATAGATGACCCAAGGCGAGAGGAGCAGGAGTGGCTGATATCAACGTCACCCCTGTGTGTTTGATAAAGAGCCATACATAGTGTCTTATCTTGATCAGTTACATGTATCCACCACTGGTAAGCTTAGGTTTAAAGAAATAGGCCACTATTTTCCATACTGAGATATGTTCTTACCTGAGCTTAGACGAGCTGATGCGTACGTGTCTGGTTTGTGTGCGTGCCCTCAGTTCCGTAAGTAGACTGAAGATGTCTACTTCATTTTTTCCCCAAAGGAATACGGTAGCAGAGGCTAATGCTAGCAACATCTTCAGTCTATTACGGAACTGAGGGCAAGCACACAGACCAGACAGGTACGCATCAACTCGTCTCGTCCTTTAAGTTTTCTATCATATACAGTATTTATTTTTTTAAATATACTAAAACACAGTAGAAAGTCACTAGTTTTGGCTACTGCATACGCAAGCCAATGTTATAATAAAATCATTGTCTTGTACTTATGCACAAATACTTAAGCTGTTCTGGCTGGGAGCTGGACGCAGCCTCTGCAGTCCTATAATTATTGATGTCACCTACATCCAGCCCATTAGCCTCCACTAAAGCAGGAAGTGCAGGTGGGATAATGTAGTGCATCCATGCATTGTCCGGTTTAATATGCCTTGTACAAATATTTACACGTTTACAATACCCCAATAAATAGACCACGAATAACACATGCTCTGTGGTTTTGCAGTCTCAAAATAAAGTATATTAGGGCAGCAAGGTTTTAAGGACAATCAAATATAGAAGTCACACATCTTGGTGAATCTTAAAGGTTGCTGTTATTTGGTTAATGTGATGTGTTTTGCAAACTGCAGTATTTTTTTCTCTATGCGGTTATAAAACCCTGTAGTTTAGAAAAAGGTCTGAAATGTGTAAAATACGTGTACAAATATTAATGCTTGTGAGCCCTGACATGGTAAAATGTGCAATTGCTGAAAAATTGCAATGAGATATTTTTTCTGAAATCATGCATCTCTGTGAAGACTCACTGAATGACCATTAGATATTGCTATTTGTGCAGCAAAGCCATAATGAATCTATTTGTGCAGCTTTCTTGGCAGTAAGATAAGAAAAAAGGCAAAGGAAGTAGTAGTGGAGACTAAAAGATGAATATCCCGTGAGAGTGGTGTAGAGGGTTTTGGTGCTGCTCCACAGTCAAAACACTAAACTCAGCAGTGCACACGGAGAAGTGACATTTCTACAGCCACAGGCGCATACACACACACAGGCTCACAGTCTGGGGCTGCCAAGGCTAATTGCCATGGCAACAGGCTATTGAAACAGGGTGAGGGTCAGCTAGAAACTACAGGCCTGTTTTAGAAAGACTCGTGCTGAGACTGAAAGAGAGAGAAGGAGAAGTGGCCTGAGGTTCAGGCAGTTCACATTTTTATGTGTTAGTCACACTCTTCCCACTTTATAGATTCCCAACTATCCCTTTTTTAAGTTAGGGTGATAACTGAAATAGAAGAATAGAACTTTATTGTCTGTTCAATTGAGCAGAAATTTGTCTTTCAACACGGCACATTAAAAGTCATTCAACAATCCACTCATAAAATACACATAAAATACATTTACAAAAACACATTCTGTTTAATAATTGAATGTAATACAGTGCTACTGGGTGCTATTTAGGGCAGTAACAGCAGATGGAATAAATGATTTCTTGTAGATGTTTTTACGGGCCAGTGGGGTTCTGTATCTTCTGCCTGATGGCAGTAGAGAGAAGGAGTGGTGCAGGGGGTGGGTGACATCCTCAGTGATGAGGGTGGCTTTCCTCACCACTGATCGGCTGTACAGCTCACAGAGGGGGGTTGTGGCGTTTGGGTGATTTTGCTGGCCTGGTTTGTTACAGTATTGAGGTTTGTCTTGTGTTTGAGTGTAATGCCAATGTCCAAAGCATAGTTTCTTAGTACTTGGACAGATTGTTCTTATTGTGATTATATGTCTGCAGCTAAGCTGCTCTATGTGCCCAAGACAAATTTGCCCTTGAAGGGACAATAAAGTTTAAGAAGAAGAAGAAGAAGAGCTTTATTTATATAGCGCCTTTCACAAACAGAGTCACAAAGCGCTTTACATGAGTTGATTAACATTCACTCCAGTGGTAACCAGCTGCCCCTTGGGGCAGACCGACAGAGGTGTGGCTGCACACATCATGCGCCAACGGACCCTCTGATCACCACCATTCACTCACCCAGACGTCATTTATCCTGGCCTATTGTACATGTTTTTGGTTTCATTCATTCATTCAGAAATTGTAAGCTGACAAATTTGTTATGATAAACACAGACCATGCGTGTCTCTGATTGGTTAATCTGTGTGTTGTTTTTGCTCTATTCTTGTGAAGGTTGAACATAATCCTTGTTTTCCAAAATAATCATATTGATTTGGCCAATGCCTCATGCCCCTCATCATGCACCTCTCACACCAACTTGAATTTCTCAGTGTTAAACGTTAAATATCGATCACTATCTACAACACACTTAAAATAAAAGCTCCCGTTGACACCATGTGACTTCAGCAGTGGTCGGATCTCCGCTGTCCTCAAGGCCATGCAGATGCTTGGGTGATAAATAGCTATTATGACTCATTGATGCATCCCAAGCGGTTCTCCTTTGTGATCAAGGGTACAGAAAATGCCAGCACTCCGCCTCCTTCTCACACCAGCCTGCTCTGACGCTGATGGATCGCTCAGTCTTGAGGCGGCTCGGGAACGCCCTCCGCCCATGCAACTCTCTGTGCTTTTTATTCACGCTGAATACTCACTGTGGTGTTGGAGGGCTGTGTGCTGCTGGCATTAGCTAAAAAATGCAGCGGTGGGGAGTGCATGTAATAAATGGGTTTGTAAATTATGAATGAGTGAAGATGACAAGAGGCAGGCCCATGATATAGCCTGCCATACATAAATTCACTCTGCATATTCCGCTGTGTACTCGGTCACACAGCATATACTTTCACGTCATGGTTTATTGGCGTTTCATTATTATCATATTATGTCAGCAGAATTTCAATCAGATCAGAAGCCATAAGGCGATAGGCAATGCAAAGGTAAATATGTATCGCATATTCTCATGGGTTGAAAAGGACTTACAGTACTATATAAGTACAATTTTATCATTTTCTGATTTGATTGTGAGCAGCGAAGTGTCTTTGACTCGGTGAATGGCAGAAAATGTTAAACATCAGAGCTGCATGGGAAAGCCAATAATTTCTGGTTTGGTCCTATAGGTGTTTTCTTGCGCTAGCCATCAGTGATAGTGATATGTCCAATTTGGGTCCTATAGGGTTTAAGGGGTTAATGTGAAAATGTAAAATATGTACCAAGTTTTGATGCCTGGTGAATTCTGAGGCAGCACAAAATAACGTTCCTTCCATCCATCCATCCATCCATCCATCCATCCATCCATCCATCCATCCTTCCACCCAGTTTACAAATAACTGTTTGATTTTCATTATGCATCAGTGATATCAGTTTAAACATTGATGCATGTCTTATATTTAGGCAGATATTTCTCTCTATATGCAACAACATCAATATCCAAACATTCACATAAATGAAACTCGTCTCCCAAAAGATTTTCATTACAGAGCTTACAATATCGGAATTTTCTGTCAATTCCTTTGTGTCGCCCGACTATCTTTGCAAGTCTGTTATTGCAGGTTCTTAAATTACAAATGGCATGTTGATAAGACAAATTACCACACAAGAGGTACTTTTCTATCCTGGTCTTACCATACCCTCATAGTCATTTCGTACAGAGGGTCTTCACAATTGAGCTCTGTTATCAGGTGGGAGGGGTCAACTCATTTTTAAAGTTTGAAACGATTGGATCTGATTTGACCCAATCACTAGCCTGGCCATAGCCATCCGTATTATCATTTCCTGCATATGCCTGACGTCGCCTACAACACCCCCCGCTCGCTGAATGGAAATTCAACCGATGTCTCACAGCCACTGAGATCAGACCCAGACTATAACATGTAGGAAAATGATAATTGACCAGAGTTTACGGATGGCTAAGGCCAGGCTAGTGATTGGGT
>OMNZ01008330.1:1649-12064 GCA_900303255.1 Lesueurigobius sanzi | reverse complement strand
AAGAAACATGACCAAACAGCTTGCACGTGTTCTTTCATGACGGGCACCCACTTCCTCCCACCTCTGGTAAGCAGAGGACAACTGTACTCAATGATGAAAAGGAGCAAGAGAAAAAAAGAGCGGGGCAGGAGCGTGTACAGGGCAGAGGGCAGAGGAGGAGCAGGCAGCAGGGTACAACCACGTAGAAGAGGTGGGATCTGCCATTGTAGTTATAGGCCGCTGGCTACAGTGAAGCCCCTCCCAACACGTGTTCATTTCCAGACTTTTGATGTGCATCCCGAGCGTCTGACAATTGTCACCAGCGTCTCTCTTCAAAATACACAAGCGTACAAATCTTTCAAGTGTTTTTGCTGTCCAAAAAGCCTTCGGTCCGAACGTACCTTTAGAGCGAGCAGGACTTTTTGCCAGCACATATCACAATGCACAGACCCTGGCTTTGAGGCCGATGAGGGTGCATTATGCAGTAACAGTACCAGTACTCCAACACAGACCCGTGGACCATGAGAGGTGAACCTGCGTGGGGATAAGAACCATGCGACCGTGCAATAAGGTAATCACCACAGCTCGACTCCATAAAGGAAGATGAAACGACCAGGCAGGGGGACTCTACACATTTAAATAAACTGAGTAGCTAAAGGTTTACCTGCAGATGGGGCTGTATGTAGGGACAGGACAACCACCAACAGAGCGCCAGGACACAGAACAGCTGATTTGGGGCATGCTTTTATACATCTTGGAACAGCACCGCCTAGTGTTGTCTAACAGTAACTACCATATGAATATGTTTTAGCATTAAGGGGATACATTGGCAAAGCCCTTTTTTTCAATTTTCTGGTTTTAGGTGCTCACAAATACTGCAGCTATATGCTATTTTTCAGCTTGCACTCGCCCTGATAAATGACCAAAATACATTCTCGTGATTGGTGCTTTCAGCATAAAGCATTTTTTTCATCAAAATGTACTTAAAACACCTCAGCGTTGCATACAAATTACTTTCAAATAAAGCCAATACTGCTTCAAATAACTGCACATTTACAACATTATAATTAATTTGACTTTACATTTACAGAACATTTTGCCCCAAGCTCCATCAAATACAGAGGGATATATTAAATCCCACAATAACGTGGCCAGAACAAATTGACTTGACAATTGGGTCCGAGAGCAATTAGAAGCAATGGGCTTTGAAAAGTGGATGTGGAAAACCGTGACCTTGTATTGATAAAATGCTATGTTAGAAGATGAAAGAACCTGTGTTGAATGAGGGGTTGTAATGCGCATATGAAAAGCTAAATCCAAAATGTTGTCCTATTCATCAAAGTCGTTTAATCCCTAAGCAGTCATGGATGATGGTTCTTTTTGGAACCACAGCATGCTGTGATCTGAAATATTTTGGACATTGGCTGAGTGTGCAATGCTGCTTTTTTGAAGATTTTCCTCAATATCTGCACCTCTGAAAAAGGTTTTTGGAGTGCGTTCCCCCTTCATTTTAAAAGCTACTATTGTAGCCACAGCTGCCCTTGGGTAGACTGACGGAAGCAAGGCTGCCAGCAAGGCTGCCCCTCCCACCACCAACCACTCCCTCTCTCATCACATTCATACTATGGGTGAAGTGTCTTGCCCAAAGACACAATGACAGTCTGCACCTGCAGGAGCCGGGATTCGAACCCCAGACCTTTCCGATCGTGAGACGACCCGCTCTACCATCTGCGCCACCGGCGCCAAAAGTCAACAGTGTAGTTCTGTAAATAAATCTATAAAAGTTCAAATTTTCCCTTGTTTTTTTGGGATTCAAAAATCTATTTATCAGGCTAAGAATTAAATATTGAAAAATACTTGTGAACAAACCTTCAAACTAGTGTTGAGCCCAAGTGGAACATTTGGAGTCTGGAACTACTACTACTACTACAATATGACTCAAATTCATTTTGAGAAAATGGTCATTGAATCTGCAATTTCCCATATGGTTCTACGGAGAAATCACCACAAAAATTGCACTCCTTATTGTAAAGATTACTTCATTTATTAGTTTCCAGGTGAATGTTTGTTTGGCCCAAAAGAGAGTTGAAAAAATGCAGTTTTGCCTGCAGTGTCTCACCTAAAGGTGCATACATGTATCGTTGCCATCACGTGATGTCCAAGTGTCCAAGAGTCTTTAAAGCCATATGTGTCAAATTTCATCAAATAAATAACAACAAATATGAGCAATAATTCATTTAGATATTATTCTATTTGTGAAACCGCTTTCCTCAGACCTAAGTTCATCTGATATTGCTTGAAACAATCCTTTTTTCCATTGTCAGTGTCTAGCATCAATAAGATTTGGAATAGGATTGTTCATTTTTATTTATGCCGCTCTTGTAAAAGTAGAAACATATAACCTGGAATGTTCCATAGCGTGGGTTTGAGGATTTACAAGTTATAGTTGCAAGTTATAGTTCAAAAACACATAACTACCTACTGCATAACTACAATACAGATAAGTTCAGAACAGACACATTTGTCTAAATACAATTTTCAATGCATAATTTGACTTAGAAAGATACAAAGCTAGAATATACCAATGAAAAGTTGTCTTAAAGAAGGGAGTTGCATAAATATTATGGTAAGATTTATCATGGAGGAGCGTTGTTTTCATTTGTATCAATCAGAGATGTGGACAGTGCTAAATATGTTACAATAATAATAAACAGTTCAGCTTGATGTGTGCGTATGTTTGTGTAAACTCTCAGTCGTCTAGGAATTATCCATTATAGAAGAAATTCCACTGGATCATTTCTCTGCATGTCATAAGATTATATTGCCTTCTTAATAGGTTGCGTTCACATGACCACATGATCACATTATTCTTAGTTTGTGGAGGGCAGCTCAGAAATATATGAAGAGTTCGTTTGCAAAAGCAGATATCTCCATTTTGAATTTTTTTGCTAAGTTGTTTTAAATTTGTATTACCGTCCTCTACAGCTGCACCAGTAAAGTTAAAGGTGAATTAATTTGATCAATAACAAGTGACTTCATATTTCTGATGCACTAAAATAGATCTGGTTATTAAAATCTCATCTACAGAAAGAGAAAACTACAAGTATATGTTGATTTTTGTCAATGGCACTTAAACTCTTCATGTGCTAACTGTCAAAATGCATCGTAGGCAAAAATCCTTCAGTCTTCATCTGTACTCTGTAGTTGAATTGTAGGACGTTTCGATCTTAGTCCAAAGATCGTCATCAGCGACTAAAGCCTGGGGCACGCTGTGGGGCTACATCGACTACAGAGTACAGATGAAGACTGAAGAATTTTTGCCTACGATGGACAACTCCTGTACGACTGAGAACCTACACAAATGTCAAAATGCATATTTGTCTTATTTTATGGCTAATTCCTCTGTAATTCTTGGGCCCATCCTCATGAAACAAAAATCACAAAGTGCAATGTCTTCTCTGTCAGCACATAATGAACTTAATGTCTAATTATTTTCTCACAAGTGTCCAAAAGTGGAGACAATATTCAAGCAATAGCAAGTTTGAGAATCCAATCACTATTAAATACTGATTAGGGAAAACGTTCTTTCTATTGTCCCTCCCACAGAGTTGGCACCAGCTCCAAATAGAATTCTGCAACGTGAATGCAACCTTAATTAAAACTAATCGGCTTAATAGGCATAGGCCAAGTAAAATGAAAGGTAAACCCTCATAAATTAGTCTTTGGGAGGACAAGACATGCAATTTCGCAGGCACCTCGAGCCCTTGTGGTGCAATAACAATTATTTAGCTGACTTTTCATATGATGGCAGCATTTATCAAGGTCACCCCAATTAAACCGCCATAATAAACCTGCAACGCGCTAAATCAAACGCCATTTCTCCAAAGGTCTTCGCGGGTAATTGAAGTGCTTATGAAGTCGAATTAGTTTTTCATATGTCACGCGCGGCCGCAGCGCAGGTAAATGCTACGTGCGTGTGCGCCTTGGTGTGCGCAGTCACGGAGCACCACCGCGCGTCGCCGTCCATCAGTCACTCACCGCCCTGCTGCTGCTGCTGCTGCTGCTGCTGCTGGCTGCGGTTCTGCGCTTCGTTATTCATCGTTTCGTTGCAAATCTCAAACGCCCGCCGGTGATGAGAGTAGATGGCGCACTCCGGATGGATCGCCTCCACCACCTGCAACCAACATCCGCCCCAGAAAAAAAAACTATTTCGTGACATGTAAAACAATGGGAAAAGTTCAAACAATGTGTGCGTAAAACTGCGTCCGAAAGAGAATCTGGTGTCCAACTTTTATCTGTAATTTTGTCTTGTTTTGTGCCGCGCTTACATTAGGACATCAAAGTATCAAAGTGTGCCAAATGGACAGACTTCAAACACGTTTTTCGTCTTGTCAAATCGCTGCAAGTGGACATCTGTAAACCAGGTCGCAAACAAATCACTGTGACTATCTTGAAATGTTTTTCGTTGAAGAGGAAGATTGTAGGCCACCCAAAAAGCGTGCGCAAAACAACACTTCGTTATAAACTTGAGTTAAAAACCCACTTACCACGAGTCCAGACCACAGGTGGAAATATAGGATAAAGAAGAAGCATCTTTCCTGGCGTTTCCTTTCGCTTTCCATCATCTAACGTGACCAGCTATCCCTCAGGAGACAGAGACGCGTGCGTAAAATCCAGTTTTAGCTTCCTTTGGGTCCCGGGAGCCTTTTTTTGTCCCGGCGTGCCTGGTACCACTTCGCTGTGTCACACTTTATGTCTAAAATAGATGAGCGCTCGCCTCGATGTGAGCAGCAAACTTCGTGTCACCTCCTCCTCCTCCTCTCCCTCTCTCGGTCTGTCTCTCTCTCTCTCTCTCTCCCTCCCTCTCTCTCTCTCCGTTTGCGCTCAATGAAATGTCGAGTCCATTCACATCCATCGTGGAAAGGACCAACCCATGCCATAAATGCAAATACGGGGGCGGGCTGTGTAATATTTCTCATAATAATTACACATATTTAAAGAGCAAGTAAAATACATAACAAGGCTATTAACTTACAAAAAGCGATTTGAAGGTGCTTTATTGCAATGGACGTTCACTCTTGAATTGCAGTCCTCTTCTCTCACTGTAAATAACTATAATTTGTCGTCTTTCACTTGATTCACAAATGTCCTCTTTGGTTGGACCCAATCAAACTGCAGCACTTAAAACACAAGCCTTTACTGTACCTTACAAATGTTACCTTGATTTGAGCAGGCAAGTAAAATGTTCTTCCAATGGAATATGTCATAAAGGACTAAATTTCCATTAGCAGATTTTATTTTATTATTTTTAGTCAGAATTACTCAAATTACGTCAAATGTTGTTACATCCAGAGCCGCCTTATTCAATGGGCTGCAGGGGCTGGAGCCACCATAATCAAGGGCCTACCAGAATTAAGGAAAAAAACAAAATAAAAATAAAAACTCCTGTCAGGAGAAATAATTAAAATGCTCAATCCAGCCGTAAGGGGGCAGCCAAGATTATTATTATTTTTTATTTTTTTTAAGGAAGGAATTCCACACCTGTCCAGCAGAGGGCACTGACACCGTCTTATGGCCATCATGCCTTTGCTCTGCCTGATCCTGTCAGATTTCTGTAGTAGGCCCGCCCACCTGGCCCAGATATCATTGAATTCCATTTTATACTGCCATCTGTTTGTTTTACCTAATACAAATTCTAGCCAATCCAAGTGAAGAGAAACTTCAGGCGTAACTTATGCACGCGTCTATTCAGTTATATTAGTTCTGGATGCCGACTCGTTCAGCGAGACAGAAATGTTGGGGAAGAAAAGGTTCACCGAAGAGAAAGGCGCAAAAGGAGAAAAAGAGATGCAATAAAGAGCTGATGAGCCACAGGCTTTTTTAAACCTGTAAGCTCAACCAGAGGTGGAACCCCGGACGAAGGCAGCCCCATTGTGTGGGATTAGGGTTAGGGTTGGCACTGAGGGGAGGGCTACAATCCTGGGTAAGCCCCAGGGCCTATGGGTACATTAAGGTGGCCCTGGTTACATCCAGCATTTTTGAAAAGCTATTTACAAGCACACATTTCGAGTATTCAAACCGATGCCTGGGGTGAACTTTAAAAAATATTTTTCTGCAAAGTAATTGCCTTTCAAAGTGGTGAACTTTAAGCATTGTATACATCCATAAAGCAGAAAACGGCGATCAAAACAACTTCAACCTCAGTCCTTTCTACAAGTCTTGTATTCATATTTTTGTCAGAAACTAAATATTGGAAGAAATGTTCCCTGAAGGGCGACCCACTGAAAATGGTTCTGTCACTCACTTTTGGGTCCCAAGCTCCCAACCAACACTTCAGAACCATTGTTTATTTATCCATGGGTTTCATGTTATGCAAATTTACAACGTTTATCATTATTACCCATTTAAAAAAAATACATATTCTTTATTTTCAATGGTCAAGAATAACCAAATTGTGAAATATATTGCTACTGATGTACATTTACGTGCAGACTAATGTGTGTGTGTATATATTCAATTGAATTAAATACAGTGTACTGTTTGGCAGGCTAAGCTTTTTCTGCTTTAGTAAACAATAAAAGAGCAGCACTCTTTCATCTCCACCTATTACCTTCTTGAACAGCCTCCTGCTACTTTCCCTCCACTCAAACCTGCACATTCCTATGAGAAAATGATATTGCTTCGCCTCTTATAGTTTCATGTTTCATGTCACAGTAAGGTGTTTGTTTTTTAATCAACAAACCGCTTCAGTCAACAGAGAATATGCACATACAACATTTCCATTCTTAACAGGGCCATTTTCATACTGTGACATCACCCACACTCCATCTACAACCACAGTGACTTTATGGCACCAGAACCTTTGGGTTAATTTATGGATTATTAACTTTATTACAAGGCTGACATAATGGTGGAACAGTGGAATGAATGAGGTTTCCAGATGGATAAGTCAATTTTGTCCAAAATAAATATCTACAGATTTAGGTTTTTTGACTGATAAGATTTAGTCGCTAGATTATTTTGCTTTTTCTGTGGTGTTTCTGATATTTGCCAATGGGGTAAGAACATGGGCCTCATTCATGAAACAAACTTACGCACAAATTTGTTCTTAAGGCCAACTTTTGGCATTCACAAAATTTGTTCTTAGCTGAAAAGGTTCTTCTGGGAGAACAAATCCTAAGAACAGACAGGAGGGCTCTTAAGGTGCCCACACTAGAGGATTTTAAACCTTTTGAGACTAAAGATCTGTGCACAGACCACACACACTTAAGGACAGACATGAGGACACATACACACACATGAGGAGTCCCACCACAGATCATGCCGCGAGAGAAAATTTATATTGAGCCTCCTCAGACTAAAAATCTGGCTAAAAATCCTCTAGTGTGTGTCCAGCTTTATGCACAGAAAATCTGCAGTTTTAGAATATTATCACACTCAAAATGGACCTAAAAATTTGAAATCTTTCACAGCGTGAGTACCATATGTATTTCTAAAAAATATTTAATTCAAAAAATATATTTTTTTGAGTGAATGAAAGTGATGAGTGGTGGTCTAGAGCAGAGACAGTTAGGAGCTGTCCCAATCCCCACTGCACTCTGCAGTGAAAGGGCTCCAGTGCTTAGGTTACAAGCAAAAAGCACAGGATTTGGGACAGTGATGAGTTTTTTTTTTTGTCTAACTAAGTTTTGGTATCGTGTCCGCAGCAACACACCTCTGCAAATTTTCATTGGACAACGGTTCTCCGATCCTCCCGTCTCAGGCCCATTGCTGTTTTCACATAATAAAAGATAAAATATTTCCATACATTTAAATGACGAAGGCACAGGAGCTCCACTAGCTTTTAGATAGTCCCATGCTCAAACGTCAAACCCAGCAATGAATTGTGGGTAATATACCTGCTTCCATGCACATTTGACTCATTCTTACAATAAGAGTAATGTTATTTTAATAGAGGTAGAAGTAGACAGTACTGTGTGATAAAATTACTCCAAAAAGTATAGTTACTTCAAAAATTTACATAGATGTACTCGAGTAAATGTAAATTAGTACTGCCTCAGGCCCTTGTCATGCCCATATATGGAAGTTTAGAGGGTGTGTCTTTGCATTTCCAGTCAATATAATGTGAAGTTCATGATAATGAGGGGAGTGGTGCTCTTTGCGTCACATTCATGAATTTGAGGCATCTCTCTTTAAGAAGAGTTTGTCTTTTTAAGAAAGCTTTGTGAACCAGACCTAAGATTTTCCAGAACGTTCTCAAGAAAACATTCATGAATTGGTCTTGTCCTATTGGCAGTTTTATTTTTATTTTTTAAGATTACATAAGAACGAGTCAGAAAGCCAAATCATCTAGATGACAGTAGTAAATATATCTATAGTCAAAACTACTCAAAATAAGATTAATATTAATTCAAACCCATGCTTGATTTTTAGTTTTTAGCACAAATAATAGGCACAAGTTTATGCAAATGCAACTTTGTGAGCTTCTCTATACCATTTTATAAGTATATTCCGCCATGAAAAAACATACATGGAGACCTGTTATTCACCAGCTGCCATTAGTGCCCACTTCACTGCGCTTCCCCTGGTTTTAATTTCCATACACTTTCCAATCCACTTCATTGATAAAGGCCTAGCACCTTTCAAAAACATGGACCATTTCCGAAGTACTGCGCATGTAATTAATATATATCCAGAGACGACACAAGCATTCACGGGGCGGATTATGTCATAGGACCTTTCATTTTGAATAAATATACTGTATATTCCAATAAATGAGACACAGTCAATTGGTTTGCCTCAAGGTTTCCTAATTTTCTCCCATGTGATTTTAAGGATTGTTCCTCGCTGTGGAGGAAGGTCTAAGGATGTGGGATACTCTAAGCTTGTTATGTCCGATTTACTTATTTATGGATATTACATCTGGTTGTGACATCCATTCGTCTGACTTATTTTGTCTGTCTGATATCGATTGTTTTTGTCCAGACCGACCTTTGACATGACTCCTGTTGTGATATTGGGCGTTACAAAAATAAATTGTTTGATTGAATTCCCCCACCTTTCATCCTGACTATGTTTGTAAAATAAAGTAGACTGCACTGCAAAAATAATTCTAGAAAATACTAAAGAAATGTAAATACTTTATCTATTGCTATATTTCTTTTTTCAGTGTTCTAGTTATTTTGAGGAGACATTCGACATTTGAGGGAAATTTATGAGGCACACAACACCTGTTAAAAAAAATACAGAGCAGACTGTATTTATTGAGGAGACTCCAGTCCTTTAACACAGTGTTTCCCAACCAGGGGTACGGGGACCCTTCAGCAACCCTTCTCACCACCTGCCTGAAACCCCGCTCTCCAACGAGAGCACCTTTAGTGGGAGACTGAGGGTGTTCTCCTACAGGAGCACCTTTAGTGGGAGACTGAGATGTTCTCCTACAGGAGCACCTTTAGTGGGAGACTGAGGATGTTCTCCTACAGGAGCACCTTTAGTGGGAGACTGAGGGTGTTCTCCTACAGGAGCACCTTTAGTGGGAGACTGAGGGTGTTCTACAGGAGCACCTTTAGTGGGAGACTGAGGGTGTTCTCCTACAGGAGCACCTTTAGTGGGAGACTGAAGGTGTTCTCCTACAGGAGCACCTTTAGTGGGAGACTGAAGGTGTTCTCCTACAGGAGCACCTTTAGTGGGAGGATGCCACGGTGCAGCACAGAGCGCCATATCCTTTCTACCGGTCACCATTGGACTGATCAACTCTTCCCCCTTCAGCAAGGAGGTGAGGGAACAAATTACATACATGTTGCACTTCTGCGTGTAGTTATCCTGTTGAAATGTACTATTTAGTTTTGTATATGTTAGTTTTTACTGGTTTTAAATGACTTGTGTCTTTTATGGCTCCTTCTGGCACATGCCTTTCCTTCGGGATTAATAAAGTTATATCCTATTCTAGTGCAAATGTATGCACTATTGGGGGCCTCCTGGTGATCTCGGGGCCCTAAGCAGCTACATTGTCTGCTTATTTTGGCTGGGCCGACCTTGAATATATCCTATAGAAAGACAGAAAAGGAGTCCACTTGATATACAGTAGCTTCATCCACACAAGGTCAATTTCTCCCAAACATGGCATCCTTCATATATATTTTTATACCTAAAATTAATCAAACATAAACAGTCTTACGTTCTCTTCATGTTCATCTGCTGCTGATGTGTTCGCTGCCACAGAGCTGAATAGAAAAATCCTTCCCCTGGATACCGTTCAGGGTAATCTGGAAACAAAAGCACCAAAAGCTCTTCATAGACAATACACAGGAGCTCAATATAACACAGCCCTGTTTATTTTTTACCACTTGGCTTTTAAAAATGGTGCAACGATGCCGCTGTTGCACCAGACTGTACAACAAACAAAAAAGGCAAGTCAAGAGAAAACTAAAGTATGA